>JANJPH010000301.1:0-12938 GCA_030407195.1 [Candida] tunisiensis
ACAGATTCTCGACCTCGAGAACCTGGCCATTCTCGTCAGCCATCCGAACCCCTTCCTTGAGCGGCCTGAACCGGAGCCAGTGGACGACAGCACTGCGACGCGTCGGCGCCGTCTGTGCCGCCTGCACCGGGAGCGGCCCAGTCTCTGCCTGTGCCACCCGTGGCCCAACCTCCGTCCGTCCCGCACCCTACAGCCCAATCTCCGCCCGTGCCGCACCCCACGGCCGACTGGGGCGCCCAGATGGCCGGCGGGCGCGAGCTCAGGGTCTACTGCGTGCGCAGCGGCGCCGTCGTCGGCGAGTGGACCTTCGACATGGACGCCGCCCTCGGGCCCGACACCCTCAACGACGAGGAGGTGCCCGCGCGTCACGCGCGCCGCGTGTTTGTGGTCTTCAACGAGTGGGTCCTCGGCGCCGTGTACGAGTCGGGCGAGTCCGTGTGGTACACTCTGGACGAGAAGAGCGGCCCCGCGCAGCAGGCCGTGCACCGCTTCGACATCTCAGAGGGCCGGATATGGGACGTCCGCCTCACGGCCACCCACCTCTTTATCACCACCCAGGACTCGCCGCCGCGGTACTGCGAGGTGGGAGCGCTGCTTGGCGACGGGGACATCGAGTGGCGCAGCTTCTCAGGCGAGCGGGTCGTCATGTTCGACGAGGACATGAGCTATCAGCCGCAGTCCCTCGACCTGTCCAACGACGGCCGGTGGTTCGTGTTCCAGTTCTCCGAGAGCGGGCACGTCTCGTTTCTCGTGGTAGACACCTGGGGCCTCCGTTCACCCGCCCGCTACAACCAGACGGCCCCGCGATACCTCCCGCTGCTGGACAGCAAGGGCACCTTCTACGAGATAGCCGACGACGTGTTTCGTCGCCCGGCAAAGAGGTGACGTCTATTTACGAGTACTTTTTACATGGACAGTTCGTCTTCCGGATGTGTCGGCTCCCAGAGTGGCAGAACCGCTGGTCTTGGCTTGCGCCAGCGCTCTGTGGCAGCCTCGGCCGCCAGCACCGCCATCGCCGCGTAGTGCCACCGCACGAGGCCCAGCCAGTACAGCGTGGCCCCTGCCGCCGCCACCGCTGCCGTCGTTGTGTGCATTGTTGCTGTGCAGTCCAGCAGAGCTCATGACCCGTGGGTTGGCCAGACGGCAGCGGCTCAGCGGCGGCGGCGCGGGCTCGGAGAACGTCGGCGAGAGCTGGAGGACCGTCGTGGGCTCGGCGAGCGGGAGTAGTCGCGTTTCCGCAGAGTCTTGCGGTACGCGCGCTGCGACGCCTCGAGTTCGCGGAGCCATGCCGGCGACGGACGCTTGGCGTGAATGAAGTTGCACTGGCCCTTGCGAGCACAGTCGCCTGTGTCGTGCTGCCGACAGCACGCCTCGCGGAAGTCTGTGACAGGGCTGAGCTCGGCGTAGACGGGCCGCTCGGCGTACCACCGCGCGTTGAAGCTGTCGCGGGCCCTGATGGCGTCCTCCTCGCGCCGGAAACGGGCGTACGTGTTGCCGACGAGATGCTCGTTAGCGTTCTCGCACACTATGACCTCCTCGACCTCGCCCATGAGGCAGCACTCGCACCAAAAGTCCTCAAAGAACGCGTCAAAGTGCCGCTGGAGCTCGTCGCGCGACATGCGGTTGCCCTTGATGACGGCCGGGTTCTGGTACAGGTTCGGGCAGAGCAGGGTCTGCGAGTACTGGGGGCGGACGTGTTTGCGGGAGCACTTGTCGCCGTGGCGGCATGCCCCGATCTTGTAGTAGAAGGAGCAGTTGACGCGGTCCTGCTCCGTGCCGTAGATCGACGCCAGGTGGTGTGCCATCGTGAGGTGTTCTGGTCCCTGAGCGTTCTGCGGTCCTTGAGCTCGGTGTGTTGTCTTGAGCTGTCGCCCCCGTGTTGCCACGCTCTGAAGGGTGCCACTGCGATGCGAAAATAAACTTCGATGAGATTCCGAAATAAACCGCGCCACTGCGATGCGAATATAAACCTACCGGGGGGGGGCTGCTTCGATGAGATTCCAATATAAACCACGCCGCCAATGGGACAGTAAACCCACGGGGGACCTGCTTCGATGAGATTCCAAAATGAACCACGCCACCGACGGGGAAAGTAAACCCAGACTCGGCGCCACGATGCGAAAATAAACCCAGACTCAACGCCACGATGCGAAAATAAACCATGGGCAACGACGGCGGCAGCATCCCGCGGCGCGGGGACCTCGTCAAGGACGCCCAGCGCGGGCCGTCGACCTCGGACCTGTTCGAGGAGAAGCAGCTGAACGCGTCGTACGCGTGGGAGCACTGCGCCCTGAGCAACGGCCTGCTCGCAGACGCCCCCGGCGGCATCGTGTCCGACTACAAGGGCAGGCTCTACGCAAAGGAGGCAGTGCTCGAGTGGCTTCTCGACAAGGCCGACTCCAAGAGCGCGGGCCAGCGGACCGCGCAACACATAACGTCGATGCGGGACGTGGCCGAGCTCCAGCCGACCAGGGACCCAAAGACCAAGGCGTGGGTCTGTCCCGTGTCGCAGCGGGAGATCAAAGCGCTCGGCGGACGCTTCGTCTACGTGGCCCGGCCGCGCTGCGGCCACGTGTTCTGGGAGGGAGCAGTCCGTCAGCTGGGCGGGGCCTGTCCCGAGTGCGGTGCCACCTTTGCGTCACGTGACCTGGTGCTCATCAACCCGCTGGCAGACAAGGACAAGCAGGCGGCCGAGGACCGGCTGGCCGCTCTCCGGGAAGACGGTCTGTCGCACTCTGGCCAGCCTCTGAAACGCAAAAAGAAGCTCAAGCGGGCGGCTGTGGACCGCGGGGAGGACGAAAAGTCGAAACGAGCTGTAATGATCTGATGCTATGTACAATAATGAGATGAGTTCGTCACAGGCTATTCATCGCGCGACTGCTGCTGCTGCTGGGCCAGCTCGTCCTGCGCAGCTGGGCTTCCCATGGCCGGCTGAGGGGGCAGACGGACGTTCCTGTTGGCCCACATGGTGTAGGCAATGCCTCCGGCTATGTACACTGTGTCAGTAGCTCGCTCGGTCGAGTCTGGGCGGCTGAACACCCACCTGAGCCGCCGGCCAGGCCGACCACAACCAATCTATGCGCCACGTCCGCGGCGCGCGTGTACCATGGTGCCGCCATTGTTGTTTGTATAGTTGCTGCTGCTGGAACCTGCGATTCCACATTTGTCCAACGTGCGAGGGCAAGGGTTGGCGGGTTCGGCATACCCTAGCCCAGACTTTGGTCCGAGCGGCAAATCCCGTCCGGAGCGGCAAGTCTACCAATAGATAAACACCATAAATTAAACTACAGCTCGTTCTTGAGTCGCTTGCTCTGGATGTGAAGCTTCGTTGAGATGTCGAGCCACACCTGGTACAGGGAAGTGTAGATACGGTTGAAGAACTGATGCACCTTCAGCTGGAGCTTGCGGAAGCCCTTCGGCTCGGGCTCGCCCTGGAACCAGCGGGCCTGGCGGCGGGCCGCGGCGATCAGCTCCTCACGCTTGGTCTGCGGCTTGGGCACAATGCCGTAGCTCTGCAGGTACGACTTGAGCTCGGAGTCGTCCCAGGTATCGAAAAGCGAGCCCTTGGTGTCTGCGTACTGCTTGTTGAGCTTGGCAACCATCTGTGCGTAGGCCGACTCGCCAGTAGCCGCGCTCTGCTTCTTGGCCGAGCTGAGGTAGCCCTGGGCCTCCTTCACCAGCTCATCGCGAGAACCCTTGGCGCTCTGGCCCTGCTCCTGAAGCCACTTGCGCAGGTTGTCGGTGTTCCAGGTGTCGAACCAGGTGCCGGGTGCCTTGTCGTTGTTGACGGCCTTGTGCTTGTTGCGGCGGACAGTAGCGAGGAGCTCGTCCTTCTTGGAGGTCTGGGGCACGTCGACGCCACGAGCGTCTAGGAACGCCTTCAGACGGCTCTCGCTCCACAGCGCCGCAGCCGACTCGAAAGTGTTGTCGACAAAGTTGTCGACGGCCTCGGTAGCCTTGCTGAGGAACGGCTTGCTGGTCTTGGAAGCGTCGGACACATAGTACTCGATGTCGTCCTTGAGGTACTTCTTGTGCTTACGAACGGTCTTGAGGAGATCGTTCTTGTCGTTGCCCTGGGGCACGGGGATGCCGTGCGAGTCGCACCACGCCTTGAGCTGCGAATCGGACCACGAGTCAAACACGGAATCCTTGACCTTGCCGTGAGTATCGAAGACATCCTGCTCAGACAGCTTGACCTGCTTGTAGATGTCATTGCGAGCGTCGCGAGACTTGAGCCACGCGAGACGCGAGTTGCGGCGGACGGCAGCGACCATCTCGTTGCGCTTCGAGCCCTGGGGGCACGGGATGCCGCGGGAATCGAGCCATTCCTTGAGGTCAGAGTCGGACCACGCCTCGTAGAGCCAGTCGCCGGGGTAGTTCCACGAGTGGGTGCCCTTGTCGGCAGCGTTCTTGTAGTTCTTGCGCGACAGCCTGATGAGCTCGTTGCGGGAGGAGCCCTGGGGCACGGGGACGCCGTTCTTGTCGAGGAACTTCTTGAGCTCGCTGGTGCTCCAGGTCTCAAAGATCCACGACGACACGTCCTTGTAGGCGCTGTCGGCCTGGTTGGAGGTCTCGTACCACGCGTTCTGGACAGCCGACACTAGCGAGTCCTTGGTGTTCTCGACGCCCTCGGCCGCCTCGACGTGCTTGTTCTTGAGGTACTTGCGGAGGTCGTCCTCGGACCAGGTCTGGTACGGGGTGGTGATCTTGTTCCAGTTCTCCTCGACCTTCTCGATGAGCTCTTCGCGGGGGGCATGCTTTGAGTAGTGCACGTTGTAGTCCGACAGGAACTGCTTGAGCTCGTCGTCACTCCACTTGTTGAGGCCTCGGTGCTCGCCCCAGCTCCACGCCTGGGCCACGCCGGCCCACACAGCAAACGCGACGAGCAGCGTCCTGAGCACTGCTCCAGTAGTCACTCTCATTTTTGTTACAGCCTTTCCTGGTAGAGAGGGAGAATTTCACCCAGTAGCAGCGAGCAACCGGCTGGGCTTATATAGCCTGCGCCCGACAAGAGATTCATTGCTTCCCCCCTCCGCTTTGCGCACCACGCCCGCCTTGCGTGCTACGCCATGCAGCCAGCCCGCTGGGGGACAGAGAGGGAAGGGGGGAGGAGGGGCGTGGCAGGTCGTTGCGCGTCAGAATCGCCTGCCACGCAGCAGGCCGGCCGGCAGCTGGCCCCGCCGCTTACGTTTTCCCGTCTCTTCGGCGGCCCAGCTCGCCGGGCTCCAGACACGCCGGCATTATGGTTGCGCAACCGAGTGCGATGAGCCAAGCGCAACCGCTGGCTTGCGAGACAAACCTTGGGTAAATTGCGCTACAAAGGCAAAACCGGCCGGCCCGGGGCGCGTACCTACGCAATGGCACCGAAACCCGCCCAATTGAGCGTCTCAGTCGCCGCCAATGGGCCCCGGTTTGGGGTCGGCCGCCCCGGAGCTTCGATGCAGGTACTAGCAACCAGAATTAAAGGCGTGCAAACCATGGGCGGCCACAGGCTGGGCGCCCGGGCACAGACAAAATGCCGATGTTGCCAAGCTGGCGTCGCGGAGCACCACGCGCGCCGGCCGGCCCGGCTCGCCGCCCTTCTCTCCGCGCCGTCCCGGCGAGCGAAGGGGGGGCGAAGGGGCAGTGCGGTTTTGATTGCGGTGGCCGCTTTGCGTCCCCGACAATTGCTATTACATCATACCTTAATGGGACGGACAAAACAGAGGGCCGGGGTCGCAGCGGCCGCCGGCGCGGTGCGTCCCGGACGCGCGACGACGGTTCTTTGTCTGTCTGACCACGTCGTCGGCCTCTGTCCTCGCAAACGCCCTTACTGCTCACGTAAGCACGCACGCTGATGCTGACAAACGTGAAAGTTTCAGGCCGGGCAACCCGCTGATGTAACCGCTTCTCTGTTGATTACAAAGAGCTGACACATCAGGGCATCAAGAGCCTAAGCGCTGACATAAGCAGCCTGACATACAGCCGTCAGCTGAAAAATTCAACCCGTCCACCACCACCACACCATGTCCGCGTTCCCGTACCAGCCGCCACCGCAGGGCGCGGGCGGGCCCTACGACATGAGCTACGACCAGCAGATGAAGGCCGCGCAGATGATCGGGAACCTGATGCAGTCGTGTCCCGGCAAGAGCGCCATGGCCGGCGTCATGGGCTTCGGCCTCGGCTCGGTGTTTGGTCTTTTCATGGCGTCCATGAGCTACGACGTGATCGGCTCGTCGCCGACCGCCACCAAGCTGGCCGACATGCCGTTCCGGCAGCAGATGAAGATCCAGTTCACAGACATGGCCAAGCGCAGTTACAGCTCGGCCAAGAACTTTGGCTTCCTCGGCCTCGTCTACACGGGCGTCGAGTGCTCAGTCGAGGCCTTCCGCGCCAAGAACGACATCTACAACGGCGTCGTGGCCGGCTGCCTCACGGGCGGCGGCCTCGCCATCAACGGCGGCCCCTCGGCGGCCCTGATTGGCTGCGGCGCGTTCGCCGCCTTCTCGACGGCCATCGACCTCTACATGCGGTCCGACGCAAAGCCGCCCCCCGCCACCGACGAGGACGACTGAGCGTTTGCCACTCTGTATATATCACGTGACCACGATAATGCATAGGTTTTTTTTGTGTACGGATTTGGTCTATGTCTCTATGACCTCATGTAGAAATGCGATGCCAAAACGCAACTAGATCACGTGCCACGCCATTTTCCGCACGCGGAACCCCGATGCCAAAACCAACTCCTCGCTCAAACTTCACCACTGTCAGGTCACGTGAACATACCGACGAACGCGAATGTCGCGAGGACTGGATACGTCTCCCCTCATCGGCGGCGGCACGAGCCGGGTGCTGCGGAACCAGCCGCAGCAGCGGCAGCCGATGTACACGCCAGAGGTCGCGGAGCGTAAGACCCGCGGCCCCGGACGGCCGCCTGGGAGCTACTCCGGGCAAGCACATCAGCAGCTACAACAACAGGCGGCAGCCGGCCTGGGCCACCATGGCAACAACTTCCATGCAGCGACCCAGCCGCCATCGCATTCTCAGTCGCCCGTGCCACCACCCAGCCGTATCGCTCCCGAAAACCTGCACACCGGCGGCCCGATCGCGATAGCCGTGTCCACGCCGTCCAACAACCCCCAGCTATTTGCTCGGATCCAAAATGGCCCCACCGCGGCCGGCCCGTCCGGAGAGCTTGGCCTGGGCACGCCCGGCGTAGACACGCTGACCCGGATAAACATGTCGCTCAAGACGCCGCTCGAGGAGGACATCAAGTGGGCGCTCAGCTCCCTCGTCACGCTGTCCCACAGCCAGCCCCACGACCTCTCGTTCAAGAACTACCCCGACATCGTGCGAACGCTGCTACGGCGCGTCCAAACGGCAGAGTTTCTGCGCCATCCACCGCTCCAAGGGTACGCGGACCCTGTCACCATGTCCTACGAGGTGCAGGGCCCAGACGGCACGCGGCGGACAGTATCGACATTCACAGAGAGCGACGCCCAGTTCATGGAGCGGCAGAAAATCCTCGAGTGCATGTTGGTGCTGAGGAACGCTAGTCTCGATCCAGAGAACTGCCAGATGCTTGCTCTGACACCTGAGCTGCGAGCCATTGTCATTGCAGGGCTGAACCTGCCTAATTCCCCGCGCTTCCATGAGTTCAGGTCCTACTGTCTGGAGCTGGCGGAGTCGATATCGTTCTACCTCACTCCGGAGCGGTCAGACGATCCACTGCTCCAGGTGCTCATCGGACTCCTTCGAGCGTCGGAGGACCGCGGCGTGCTCATGCCTGCGTTGCGCTCGCTTTCTCGCCTCTTCTTGCGAGACGACCGCAACCTCATCGGTCAGACCCTGCGTGGCGATCTTCTCGCAAAAATCCTGGATTTCTTGCTGGTTGTGGCCGACGAAGAGCTCCTCACGTCTACTCTGGATCTGTTCTACCAGTACACTGTGCGACGGCAGAATGTAGCAGTCGCAGCGAAGGGCCCTACGGCGGCAGCGCTCACGCAACATCTCATACGGCTCTTATTTTATGATACTGAGCCCGAGGTGTTTGACTATGTTCGGCGACCCCGGATCAGCCGCAAGCCACCGCCAGACGCTCCACCCCCAATACCGCGACGCATTCTTGATGAGCTGCTGACCATGGGAGAGCCAGAACGTGCTACGAAATGGATGCGCACATGCTATGAGCACGTACCAGAGGGCGAGGTGACCCAGATATCGCTTTGGAAGGCGTACGAAAGTCAATTTGAGCCGTATGTAAAGGAGGGGAAAAAGCTGCTCCCGGCAGTCGACTTCATCAAAAATGTTACCTCCGCCTTCCACCAGTCGGCAGCCATGGTGGTTAACCTTCCCGACAACACAAGAAAGTTCATCATCAAGGGTATCCAACCACGCCGGTACCCTGTGCATCCCTCTAGGTACGATCTGACGCAATTCTCGCTCAAAGCACGCCCTGTTCGGTTCCGTGACCCTCCCAGCGGTGTGGCATCGACGAGCTGTTATGTACTGACCAACATTGCCTCGTCACCGGCGGGCAAGCGGCTGCTACAGGGCACCGAGGGTCAGCTCACGCAGGCGATGGTGCGCAACCCGCCCCTTGGCCACCTGATACTAGACCTGCTCGATGCGCTCACTGCGCTGACGCAGACAGAACTCGAGGCCAGTCCTTAGATGTAATATTAGTCGTAATGTGATGATAATGGGTGGCAATATGTGAACCAAAATCTATCGTCATTAGTCGTACAATACAGTCTATGCAAAAAGTCATTAGTCGTGGCGCGCTGGGGCTGCGTCCTGGCGGAAGGTGGACTCGACGTACAGCTGGTCCAACGAGAAGGGTTGAGCACCTGCGGTGGCAACCAAGTTGCAAATCTTGTTTACAACCGGTTCAGGGTACTGGCCGGCGCGCATCAGCTGGAGCGTCGCCTCGGCGGATGCAATGTCGCCGTTGAACAGGTGGCACCTAATCACCGACTCGTAAGTGGACGGCTCAGCGATGTCCGAATCCAGTATGTGGTGGAACAAGCCCACTGCCTTCTCCATGTTGACGGCGCCCCAGCCGCGAATTAGGATGTTGGCCATATAGGCGTTCAAATCGACTCCGTGGTGTTGCATGTCGCGAAGGATTTTGTTCGTGGCACGGATCTCTCCGTTCACGACATAACTCTCGAGCAGTGCCTGGAAAATAGCCTTGTCGGGACGGACTCCAACTTCGCTTCGGAGCCACCCATAGTACGCCTTCGCAGCAGGAAGGTTTTTCTGGCCCACACCTCGGGCGGCTAGCAAAGCGGCGTAGTGCTGAGTAGTGATGCGACTGCCATCAGCACGGATCTGATCAAGCACGCCGTCGGCAGCGGCAAGATCAAGCGGAGCCATCGAAGTGTACATGTCGATGAGGAGCTTGTATGTGTGCGCAGAAGGCGTCAGCTTTAGCTGGCGTAGTCGCTCATAGATGGCCAGTGCAGCGGTACGATCGCGCAGTGTGTGCACATAGTACTGCAGCAGGATGTTGAACGGCGCCACCCGCGGGGTGTAGTGCGGCGATGCCTCCATTTCATCAAAGAGCGCCCGCGCCGACTTGCCGTCGCCAGCACGGCAGCACGCAGAGATCATGGTTCCATACGTGACCGAGCTCTTGCCCACGCCGGCCGGCTCCATCTCTTCAAAGTACGCAAACGCGTCCTTCAAACGACGGGCTTTCGACAGCTTTGAGAGCAGCACGTTATACAAGAACGTGTTTGGAACAACACCAAGCGCGCGAGCTTCCTTGAACAGCGCAATGGCGTCCGCTGCCTCGTCGTGCGTCCCAATCGCAGGTGCATTCGCAATGAGATGGCCATAGCCAGTCGCGTCAGGGGCAGTCCTCAGCGCCAACAGGTTGTTGCGAGCTGCCACTGCAAGGCTGTAGTCGGACTCAGCTGCGTGGTGCACCGTCGCACGGCTCACCGCCACTGCAACGTCGAACGCACGCTGCGGAGGGAACGCCACAACTGCCAGCTCGTAGAGCCGGCGCAAAGCGGCACCTTCCTTCTGCTGAGCAGCAAGCTCGATAGCACCCAGAAACGCCTCTGGGCCAACGAGCTCGCCGAGGCCAGCCACGGCACGTTCGATCTCCGCCACAGCTTCGCTCAGGTGGCCAGGCAACAGAAAGTTTGCCTGGATGTGGTTGGTAAGGGGGATGTTCCATGCTAGCGCAGGGGGAGAACCTGCCATCGATGTCTGTGCCGTCTCAAGAGCACCCTCTGACGTAGCGGATGCTGCCGTCGACGCTCGCTCCTCGCACTCCTCGACGTAGGCTTCCCACTCGTCGCGCAAGGCCTGTGGAGACGCCAGCACCTCCAATGCTCGAGAAACCTCGGCCGCCCAGCCTACAGCGACAACGAAGCGGCGCACCATAATGTCGCGGATGTAGCCCTCATAGTTCGACCGTAGGCGATCCTGGAGGGACGAGCTCAAGGACAGACCGCCCAGAGCGTTGCCTGTCGCACACGAACAGATCCACACGGTGTGTAGACTCGCCAACTCCTGTGGCAGAGAGGGCTTCAGTGCCACAGCAGCGTCGTAGGTCGTCTTTGGGGCGTCCCAGATGGCCTCGACTGCGCGCAATCCTGCGGCAGTGCTGAACACACGGTGGCTAAAAAACGGAGAGCGCGTCACCTCCAGAGCAGTCTGGAAGCCGAGCTTTCCGTTCTCGACGAGCCAGTCCGTCACTTTCTGCACCACAGCTGTGGCGTGGTCCCCTCGCTCAGCCTTGTCATAGCCCTCGGCTCGCACGATGCGCAAGCTCACAGACCGATACACTTCAAAGCCAAAGTCGAGGTCGCCGGCTTCAAACAGGCTGACCACCACGAGGCCCAGCGTGTGCTCGTCCCAAATAGCAGCACGCAGGTGCGACTCCTTGATGGCCTTGAGCAGCTCTGCCCGGTTCTCGGTGTGCACGCACCAACGCAAGTAGGCACACCGAGCGGGCTCAAAGGGTGAGGCGGCAAAGACCTTGCGGCACGCGACGAAGTCAAACATGACCGGCGCGAGACCCCGGGCTGCCTCGTTGTCAACTGCCTCGCAAGCCAGCGTGAGCAACTCGGTGACGGTGCCATGGGGCGGGCCCGGCAGCTTTGAGTCCTGCTCAAGCTTCTGCACCCACTTCCAGGCGGTCTCAAAGTCACCTTGGCGAGCGAAGCCGAGCACGACCGCTGAATACGGGCCGTCGCCACCGTCGCCAAACCCGTCGCGTCGCAGCACCTTGTCGTAGAAGGCCACAGCACCGGCAGCGTCGTCGGCCGCAAAGTACGCCCGCACGAGGCTCGTGTAGACGGCGTACTCGTGCTGCTGCTGTTGCTCGAGGCGGGCGTTGGCCTTGAACGCCTCAAACACCGCGAGTGCCTGGCGCAGCGGAAGCCGCTCGATGAGCGTGCAGTACAGGGTATAGGCGTGGCCACTCAGCGCCGCAGTGGCGTCGCTCTCGTCAAGGGACCGGCCGATGGCGGCGACAAGGCCGGCGACATCGTCGCCGGCGGCGGGCGCTGCGCGCAGCAGACGCAGCAGAAGGTCTAGCGGGTATGGCTTCGTCTCCACGGCGTTGGAGGCGTTGTAGATGTCGAGGCCTAGCCGCACATAGCTGTCGGCCTCGGGGGTTTCGTCGTGTGCGGCGGCGTCGAGGAGGCCGCCGACGACAAGGGCGTATGTCTGGGTGTCTGGCGCCACGTGGGACGTGAGCATGTCGCTGTAGACGGTGAGCAGGCCCTCGACCTTGTCGTGCGGGGCGCTCTCAGCGGGCTGGGCCGCCACTGTACGCAGAACGCAGTTGTAGGCCTCGCGGGATATCGGGAGGCTGTTCTGGCGGCGGACGCGGTACTGGGCGAGGACGGAGCCGTAGTCGCGGGCGCGGAACGAGTCCGGGATGGTGGGCTCGTCGTCGAGCTGGCGCTCGACCACCTCGCTGAGGCTGAGGTCGATCTCGCTCAGCCGGTCGTCCAATTCCTCGGCGGACGGGTTTATGGGGCCCACGACGGGCGAGGAGGGCGGGGTGGTCGGCTCGGAGGCGGCGCTGTCGCGGCGGTGGCGTGGTGCTGCGGGGGTGCCTGGGGTGCCTGGCTCATCAGGGGCGACGTCGGCGGCCGAGAGGCGGCGAGGGACGTCGGGATGGCGGCTCGGGCGGGCCGCTGCCTTGGAGCGGAGAAAGGTCTGGCGGTAGGCGGCGCCGGCCGAGTCGCGGCGGCGGCGGTCGTCATCCGAGGAGGTGAGCGGTGAGAGATATGTGTGCTGGTAGGAGGTAGGGCCGTAGTAGTGGCCGCCGGCGTTTGTGCCGTTGTTGGCCGAGCCGCCGCCGAAGCTGTGGAGCGAGCCGCGGGTGGCGAGCTGCATCTGCTGGCGGGCGAGCTGGTTTGTGGTGGCGAAGAAGGGCTGGGCGCCGGCGGCGGTGTGGTTGGCAAACACATTTTTTGCTAGGGTTGCATGGCGGGAGATTGATCCAAAGCTCTTGAACACCATTGTTTTACATGGGAGCGGTGTATGGACGGCCACGGGCCTGGCCCGCTGGTGGTGGACGTGCTGTTATATAGGTCCGGGTCTCCGTCTCGGGCCATCGTCCCGAAAAATTTCATGCGTTTGCATTCCTCGGTGGGGGCGGGTAACTGGCGTGAGTCAGCCGGGGGCCGGGGGCTGACGGGCGACGGGTACGGGCGACGGGTACGGGTGACGAGGTGACGGAGTGGTACGGGGCGTGACGGGCGGTTGACGACGGCCGGGTCCGGACGCCCTTTTGTTTTGCTCTGCTTTCGTCTCCCCGCGACTCCTGTGGGGTCCTGCAGCGCGGGGGCGAGACGTCGCCCGGCGAGCGCTGGACGCGGCCCGTGGGCCTGGCCCGGAGATCGGAAGAGCGGCGGGTAGGGAAAGAGTGGGGCCGGACGGGTAAAGTTGGGTGGGCGCCGGACGAGTCAAAAGAAAAACATGGTGTG
>JANJPH010000302.1:0-12549 GCA_030407195.1 [Candida] tunisiensis
CGGCCCCCAATCTGTGTGTTTGCACCACTTCGTTGACAGTTGCGTCTGCACTTGCCACACTCGTATGTCCACTTGAGTCTATGACGCCGTTGGCAACCTCTCCAGCGCCATGTGATGCCTCTCCCTTTTCAGAGCTCGCTACCGTGCCCGCATCGCTTTCAAACCCCCCGACGAATAGCCCCTCACCATCGGATTCAGTATCGGATTGTCCCGCATTTGTCATCTCCGGTCTTTCATCTTCTGTTGAGGCAGGTTGCCCCGACCCAATCCTAACGGCGAGCTCATAGATGCTGAGGGGCCTGGAGATCTCACCGTCGCGTCTCTCGTTACCGGCTTCCTGAATCGCTGCTGCGCCTTTGTCGCTGCTCATTTTCGCTCTGAGTAATGCTTCTGACTCGAAAAACGCGCGGTCTTTCTCTTCATCGGATTCGTCATCGCTATCATGGACGTACATCGTGCTCTTGATCTTCATGAGTTTTCTGCTTTCGTTCTCGGCGCGGGCCTGCGAAGCTAATGGCTTTTGACGCGCCGAAGACTTCTTCTTATTCTTGCGAGCCCTGCCGGCCACACCCTCCCGGCGCCTCCTCTCACGCAAACCGAGCAGCTTGTTATAAGCAGTTGCTCGCTCAGAAACAGGCAGCGCATTGAATCTAGCGTCATCAGCTAACGTGTCGCCTGCGAACTCGTTCTCACCCTCGGAATTGTTCTCGACGACGAACCCATCGCCATCATCATAGCCGTTTTCCTCGCGCATTCCAGTGTATTCCGTCCACTCATCCTCCTCATCGCGACTTATAACATCACGTCGCTTGACTAGGTAGTCAGCAGCGGTCTTACCATCTTCGAGCCATGTGAGCGGCTCGAAAAGGTACCGCTTGAGATACTTGTCTGCCTCTTCCAGGCGCTCCAGTGAGACTTCGCTACCAATGATGCACTGCCGCTGGCGCGACGGCTCGTCGTCGATGGAGGGCAACGTGCCACCGCAGAGCGTGAGCAGAAGGCGAAGCTTGCCGTCAGTCAGCAATGATCGTGTGAATCTCTCGACATCAGAGGTGATAGGCTCAGGCGGCGCGTCTTCGCCGGAGGTGTTGTCCACTGCTTCTGCGCGAATATGCCACGCTTTTCGTGTTGATGTCACTCGTGAAATACTCTCGACAACCCATTCCACAAGATCGCGCTTGTCATCGTCCAGTAATGCTGCCACTACTAGACCAATCTGCTTCTCCAAGCTGAGGGTGGCGTTATTATCGCCGTTCCGTTCAGGCTCCAAAGCAGAAACTGCGTCGGGCCGAAATGAGAACAATTGAGCGCGACGCTTCACACCCTTATTCTCCTTTATCTGGTCGTAACCATTCTGAAGGTAATAAAGAGTGTCGGACATCTTGGGAAACAAGATCTCCACGAAGAGTGACGGGCAACGCTCGAAAGCCCGCAGTAGCTTCTTCATGAAGTACTTCATGAATTGCGACACCTCTGAGCGCGCTGGGTTAGCCCTGGTGAGTCCAGAGGGCCCAAGCATTTTGTGCAGTAGAATGAGGAAATCAAGGCGATACAAAAGGATGTGGCACTCGCGACGAACAAACACGCGGTGCAGAAATGCAATTGCCCGCCGGAGCTGTTTGGGTTGTAGTTCCTTAAAGCTGCTGAGATAGACCTTGTAGCTGTCCAGTGTAGCTTCATGAAGGTATTTTGCCTCAAACTTGGCAAATTCGAACTTGCGCTCGGACGTGACTCTTGCGCTCTCATGCTGCTCCGACTCATCCTCCGAGCCATCCATGTCTGGCTGTTCTGACCCGTGGCATTGTTTGGAGCGTCTCTGCTGCCGTTTAGAACGGACATACAGTGTCGTATGTGCCTTGCTAAACGCCTCCAACATCTTCAAGACGATGTGAGTGAGCTCAACGCAAGCGTCTAGATACGCAGGCGGCTGCTTCTGGGCATAGCGTGGCAGACCAGCTAGGATATCCAACGAGTACTCTTCGTAAAACAGCCGAGATTTGATATTGTCTGCCATCTCCCGTTCTGTTTCGGCGTTGCTCATGCTCATTAAGTCCACGATCAATAGAATCTGAGTGAAGCAAACCATGCTGCAATATACGAGTGGCCATTCCTGGGTTAGCATTCAGTTGCCTCTGTCAATTCTCATCCACTCACTTTCGCCTCGAAGGCCTCCCTGAGGCATTTCATCACCACAATGAATGCCTCTTGTGTGAGGGCACCGCCCACCAGGCCGAAGTCTGGTCCGCGGAGTAGCTCCGCCCGCAGAAACCACCCAGCAGTGTACAAATAGTGTTGGCGATGCATGACCGCGACCTCTTCGCTGTCCCTCTCGATTTGTCGCCGAACCGCAACCATAAGCGGGTTGAAGGCGGCATCAATGAAGTGGGCGCCAAACTGTATCAAAACCTTTCGCGATTCTGCGGTTAGTGGAACGGGATAGTCCCAGCTCTCGTCGTACTTTGCCGGTCGATTGTTCGGTTTTCGCCACCTCTTCGCCCGGTCTAGCTTTAGCAGTGCCTCAGAGTCTGACCCGAGACCCTTTTGCCCGGAAACCGAGAGTCGTCCCCTATCACGAGTCACTACCGAGACCATCGAACCGAACCGATTGTGGCGACTGGAAACGCTGCGCTGTATGTCTTTCCGCATCGATTTCTCAATATTCAGCAGCTTCTGGAGGTCCGCCTCCGCCAAGTTGCGTGCTTCAGCTCCGTTCTGGCCGGGAGCAGGAGTTCGAGCATCCTCTTCGTCTTTCGCCCCGTACAAAGCGCTCGGCTTCACGCCCTTGACCAGATGGAATACAGTCTCCAACAATGGCATCTCCAATCGTCGAAACTCCGTGCCGACTCCTGCGGCTAACGTCACAAGGAACTCAGTCACCTGCTGTTCTGCAAACGCTTGGATGGTGTTCGAGCGAGATACATCACTCCCCACATCCGCAGCCGGTGCAGAGCTACCCGTGTTCCCCGAAATTGACTGCTCGTCTATGGCCAACATATTGCGGAAATAGCAGACAACCAATCGAATCACGGCCGTGTCCTGATCCGATCTATCGCGACGGGACAGCGACAACGCTGGCACGCATAGCCGGATGGCCGCTCTGAACACGCTCCGACTGGGATGGAGTAATGCAGCACGCTTGTAGGCTACATGAGCGCGAGCAAGGGATGGGCCGTGGCGATAATGGTTGTTTGTGCTCGTCTGAGGATTGAACTGAAGAGGCCACGTGAGGTGGACCATCAGCTCCAGACAGCTCAAAGCTATTCTGTCCATGATTGGCCTCGTAGGCGCAGGCTTGTCCTTGACTTCCGCCACCCCCGCGCTCTCGTCATCTGCATCCTTCTGGGCGTTCCAGAGCGTGAGGATCTCGATCAGATCGTAGGAGACAAGAGACGTCTCGGAGATGGCCCTTGCCACATCCCAGCGACCCAGTCGTTCATCATAGCCTTTGAGCCATTTCTTGATGTCCCGCAAGCAGGCGTGCGCGTCGTCGCCTAGCTTGTACGGCGTGTCCTCCTGACTGTAGTCCGGTCCGCCCAGGGCGCTCACAAGGTTGTCAATGTGAGCTTTCAGCTCCGGATCGACCGCTGATTCCTCCATGGTCGTCGTCCCTCAAACACGTCTTTTGGGCAATCGCAGCTCTTTATTACGCGTGCGTGACGCGGTGTGTCTCAAAGAGGATTATCTTATCTACCCAATGCAACGTATCGCCGTCGCGTTTTATCTACCCAATGCAGCGCATCGCCGTGCCATCTTATCTCCCTAATACAGAGCATCCTTCACGACATATCTCACGTCTGGAGACTACGTACAATTCGCCTAACTACCGCTACATCACGATCGCCACAAGGAACGCTTCTCAGGCTCATTGCCAGCCGTCGTAGAGATGCTGAGCTTGTGCATCTTGAGCGCCAGCTCGAGGAGGTAGTCAATTGCCTCATTGTAGATCTTGGCCTTCCACACCGTCTCACCCCACACATAGATGCCGTGGTGTCTGACGAGCACTGCAGTGGCGTGAGGATACTTTTCTATTGCATCCTGAAGGGCGCCCGTCAAGTCCTCCTCGTGAGCCGTGTTTTCAATGATGGGAATTTCGAGTGTGTCGAAGCAGGACAGATTGCCCTTCGAAGTGACCTTGGGCAGGGCCTTGATTTGCTCAATGTTGGAAATTCTGAACGTCCGTTTGTAGAGCATTGTCACAAGAACAGCATTTTGAGAGTGTGTGTGGATACAGGCCCCGGCCCCGCGCATCGTATAGGCTGACATGAAGAGCGGGGTGCAGGCCGACGGCTTGAGACTCTCGGGTTCGCGCAAATACGTCTTGGATTTGAAGTCCATGACAAACATGTTGTCGGGCTTCATGCGCTCCTTCTGGACTCCTGATGGAGCGATATAAATACGGTCCCCATCCCGAATCGAAATCCCACCGCCAGTGCCGGTAACCCAGCCATTGTCGTAGAACTGGCGGCACAGCTCACATATCAGGTTTGCCGGATGGTGGCAGTCGTCCGAGCGGACCAGCGCGTCCCTGTCAGTCATCGGTGTTTTTCAACTGTCCAGCCGGGTGGTGGTGTCGGTCTGCTGAATCACCAGCCGTATTTCACTGCAGCCGGATACACGTGCGGCACATAACCGGGGCACGTGACTTGCAACAATCCGTTGAATACAAAGTCAATTGTGGTCTATTTGGCCCCCATGTCGTTCAAGATGTCTGTGAGAATGCCTCTGTTCTTCAGGGCAGCCTTTCCAAGGGTTCGCTTCACTGTCACTCTTGGTTGCGGCTGTGGAGTCGTGAAGTCCAATGGCCCCGGTCGGCCCGGATTCGAAGTGATCCTGGGCTCGACCTGGGACGCTTTCTGGGGTGATCTGGCCTGAGAAGCAGGAGGGATGTCGTAAAGGCGGTGGCAGTTTTCTGGCAGATTGTACATCCAGCCTCTCTGGTCTATAAGCTTCAAAAAGGCATTCATCACCTGAGCATGCTCCAACGTGGTTCGTGAACCCACAATGATGAGCTTACTCTTCGCCCGAGTGAACGTGACATTCAACCGACGCCAGTCTCGCAATAGCTCACCTACCTGTTGCGTTTCATTAGCCCGAACCAAGGAGATTATGATGCAGTCCTTGTCCCGTCCCTGTGAGCGGTCTGCCGTCAAAACCTCGATACCATTGCGCTGTCGCAAGGCATGATGGATGATCTTCAGCTGAGCCCTATAAACAGATATGACCCCGATCGATGTTTCGGGTACGCCGCCGGCACAGAGACCCTCGACGCACTGACGAACGATCTCTGCCTCTGTATCGTTCTGTACCCGCTCTCCACGCGTCGTCTCCCAGGCGGGAACACGATCAGTGTTGAGGAACATGACCCGATTTGCTGGCTCGAGCACCCACTTCAGCCAATCCGGACCTCGCAATGGGGCACGAAGCCACCTTGCTTGGCTGCCAGAGTCTGTCGTTGGCAAAACTTGGCTCGCCACTTTCGAGTTCCCGCATTTGAGACGCCCATCGTAGATAAGCGTGTTGCTAAGAACCATAATATCGTCACACATGCGGTATTGATGTTCTAGATTGACCACCGCGTCGGGATGAGCGTCGCACAACAGCTTGAACAAAGACACATCTAGTCCGCCATTCAAGGCGTCCAAGTTGCGTACCACCGGGCTTAATTGGTAGTGATCACCTACCAAAATGAACTTGTTCGCGTGACGCAGCGGCCCCAGACATGTCGGCAAAGTGATCTGAGAAGCTTCATCGACAATGCAAAAGTCAAAGTGACGCTTCGTGAACAACCAATTGTTGATGCCTAAACAAGTGGTCGCGACAACTGGCGGAGTCAGAAATGTCGCATTCAGTTCCGCCTCGCTCTGCGGCTGTGGCTTCAGAGCTGCCGCATATTGTCGCACTTTGGGATGCTGTTTAGGAGGTGAGCCTAGGCGAAGGATCTGGTTCACATCCCAGCCTTCAAGCTTCATGAGAATATTGTCCACGGCCGAGTGAGTGTTGGATGCCAACAGAATTGTTTTGCCTTGAGCGACCAGCAACTTGATCAGGCCGGAAATAACTGTTGTCTTGCCCGTCCCTGGCATTCCTAATATGCAGCAGTAGTCATCGGTACACATGGCACGGTCAATTGCCTTTTTTTGGTCGGGATTGAACTCCGCAAGCTGGGTTTTGTCGTAGGGTTTTGGCTCCTTCAAGAACCGTGGTGCACGCATATCTACTATGAGCTCTCGCCGCTTTACGTCACCATCAGGTACGAAGAGCTGCAACAGATTGTGCCGGGCCAAACTCATAGCCTTGCCGAATTCGTCCCTGTCGACGCGAAATATCCCACGCACCCCCCGATTCGCCCCAAGATTCTGATCTGATTTGTCGGTCTGACTTGACGCTCGAGACTCCTCGTTCGAGTTGCGCAATCGCAGCATTGAATTGACAACCTGGTTGTTGACGACATCGAAGCCAGGTAAGGGAGCTCGAGTTCTGTCTAGCGGTCGATTGATATTGACCGTGATTGTGCCTCGGCCAACTTGCGTAAGGAAGCCAGTGGCCAAACAGATATGCCCGGAGTCATCAGAAATAACAATGGGATCCCCAATGGAGACTTGAGAGTCAACATACCTCAACTCACCATCGCGACTGACATTTTCACGCTCTAAAACGTATGAGTATCGCAAGTTGGTGTGAGCTCGGGATCCCAATACCGTTTCGGACGCATTGTACTTGACAGCCATGCCGCTATATGCTCGGCCGACGGCCTCGCGTGCTTTGGCAGTCAATTGCCATAGTTCCTGTCTATACTTATTGATGTCGCTCTCCTCTTTGGTTAACAAGTCGTCCCAGTGGTTGAAAAATGCCCGATGCTGTTCCGAAATGTGCCTTGTTCGATCCGCGAACCACTGACCGAGGCCGGAGCTCTCAGACGTCCCATTTTCCATCGCTTTGTGATATGTTAGACACTGATCTGAAGAGTAGCATTGCTGGCAAGTGTGCTCGTTCCGCAGCATCGATGGCAGAGCACGTGAGAGCGGTACTTCGGTCGTCGTCGAACCTTCGACAGGCGGCTGCTCAGCATCCGAACGGCCGAAATAACGCACAATTTCATTTCGTTTGGCAATGAGCATCGCCGCTTCATCCCATAGACAGGGAATCTGTATCGTGCAACCCGTCTCGGAGTAGTACAGAAGACCAAACTGAATGTCGAAGTCATATCGATCGGACAGCAGCAAGGTATAAAGCGTTGTTTGGGCGCGATGACTGACGAGCCTCTTGAACCGGCTAGTTTTGATCTCCAGCGGAGCAATAAACCGCCCAGTCTTGCCAGCAGTGTCATCTCGGATGTTGGCTTCGACAGTGGCATCAACTTTGCCCTTAAGCCCAAACATGGGACTCCAGATCTCCTCCTCAATCTCAATAACCTTTGAGATGCTCAGCAGCGGTGTCGTATTACCACGGTGGACCTCGATAGTCGATCCCGGTGTCGGGAAGGGTCCTACGTATCGACGACGCCACTCCTGTATCGCGGGGATCTTCGTCCTGATATGCTCAAGCGTGTTCTCCGGCGTGTCACCAGCCACAATTATGTCTTCAAGGTGCTCGAATACAAGCTTAGCAGCCATTGAGTCCATGAAGTCAGGCGCAAAGTTCTCGGCAGCCAGACATTCCTGAAAAAGCTCATGAAGGATGTTGCCGTATACAAACGGTTTTCGAGGTTCGTTTTGTGCTTTGAGGCGTTCTTTCAGCACGACTTTGCGGTCACACGTGAATGCATCCGCCACTGTTGTTGCACTTACCAATATATCCGGTTGAACAACGATGAGGTTCTTCGTGCGATCCACTATTACCGGAGAAGGCCCATCATCAAATAGACCAACGACATGTACGATGTCTCCCTCGGCAACATCCGTGTCTGCCCAGAAATCGCGAAGCACAAATGTAGCCTCTCTCTGCTCTCGTCCAAGGCAGAACAGCGTCAACTCGGTTTGGTCACCCCGTGGCGTGGTGCCGCGACTCATCGACTTCACTCGATAACGGTGAAGGGATTTCTTGTTGAACGCCAACTCCACTGATTCGGCCAATGGCCGCTCCTTACGCTGCCGAATGGAACGTTCATTCCGGAAGTCGACATTAGCCCAATGAGACGCTGGGGCTTTGTCAGGCCCTGGGCACTGCATTTTACGGTCGCCAGTCATTCGACCTTGAGCATCAAGCGTGATGTTGCTGTCATCTTTCATGGATTCCGCATTCGTCATGCTAGTCTCCT
Source organism: [Candida] tunisiensis (assembly GCA_030407195.1). Classification (NCBI taxonomy): domain Eukaryota; kingdom Fungi; phylum Ascomycota; class Dipodascomycetes; order Dipodascales; species [Candida] tunisiensis. The sequence continues at coordinate 8,258 of JANJPH010000302.1, forward strand.
TTTCATAGTCGTCTAGGAGATCATCAAAGTCATCTGAAAACTCAACCTCGACTCTCGGGGGGAGACGAGTATGTCCGATGTCCGACGCTCTCTCGGGCAGCTTTGTTGAAGCTTCTGGCTGCTTGATTGGTGTCTGTCGCGCTGCGCCACGTTGCGACAATGCTTCGAGAGTGGCATCGAGATCTTCGCTGGCGAGAGTATCATACATTTCGTAGTCCGAGCTCGAGTCTTTGGACGGCGTCTCGACTACCTCAATTGGTGCGGGTGGACGATCCGGTGGTGGCTCACTTCGCTGTCGAAGCATCCTTGCTTCCAGTATGGGCGAGCTGGGCAAGTCAAAGGTGCTGTCGCATAATTCATCACTACTGGAGTGCGCCGTCAGGTCTTCCGGCGCCTCGACTGACCCGCTTTCGGCCCCTACAAATGGACTTGCCTCCCTCGAAACACTCTCTGCTAGGTTCAGCAGTCGTGCAGCTTTGGACGATTGTGCGGGCGGGTTCATGCTCACTGACCGCTTCCCAGCCTGACAAAGGAGGGGGCTAGTAGGAGCTGCAGACACATTCTCCGAGACACTACGGCGCAGCCGTTTTGCCTGATGCTCCGCGCCATTGAGGTTCCCAGAACGCCGTATGAGTCCAGGTGACGCGAGCTGGTGCCGAGTGACATGGCGGTTCGGTGCAGGACCCCTCGTGGGCGTCTTGAGCGCGTGGCCCGGCTCGTAGCAGACCTCAATTGACTCAAGCTTGCGGAGACGCTGTGGGTGTGAAGTGTGGCGGGTGCTGAGATAGGTGCTGCTGGTAAGATTCCGAGCACTGGTACGTGACAGCGCTGGGGTACTCGTCACAGCTCCATTATCAAATGGCCACGTGCTGTGTGGACTCCGATTCGTGGTTTGTGGTGCGTACTTATGCAGCAGCTCTGTCTCCGGGTCCTCGCCGCGTAGCGGTGTCGCCAGATCCAAGCTCGGAGTTTGAGCGTCGCAGTCTATTGCCTTCACCCCAGCGATCTGACGAAGGACGATCGGTCGTGGGCTCAGGTTCCACACCACATGCTCCTCACTGCCTTGACTGGCGCTGATAGCCGTCGTTGCTGGTTTCACAGCTGAGTCATGCGCCTCCGGTCCGGTATGGCTGAGGCCGGGCGACCCATCTGACGGCTGTAGGCCCTGGTCTTTGGCCATGCTTACGGCGAACACGCTCTCCGTCCCATCCTCAATCGTCGGGCCGAGGCGTTGCAGAGGGGTGCCGAAGAAAAACTTCTTCTTGGGCTTTGTTAGACGAGGTTCCGATGCATCCATAGCGCAGGCAGTCCTACCTTTTCCATGGTCTGTTCCGTTGCGAACCGGGCGTTGACCGCCCTGATGTCGCGTAGTGGCTGACGATGGCGGGCGAGACGCGTGCAATGCGTCACGTGACCCGCGCGTCGAGAGGTTCACGGCGGTGCGAACGAAGAGAAACCAATAGTTATACGCAAATGCTTATGATATCTACATGTCATGCTATGCTGAAGCCGCGGCGGCGGTCTCTACACCTTGCTCCCGACACAACGGACAGCTGTTGCGGCCCGTGGTCAGCCACTGATCAATGCAGTCGCGGTGGAAGCAGTGGTTGCACTTGCCGAGCTTGCGGCAGGTTTCTCCAACCTCGTACTCACTCAGGCAGATCTGACACCGCTCACCAACCATTGTTGGCGTCACCGTATCAAGCCCACCCGAGTTCTGCACCTCTGCGGCGCTGGCCACCGGCGGCTTGGCTGGACCTAGGAACGACTGCAGCACTAGCAAGTCCTCGTAGGTCGGGCTGTCTGTGAACAGCGTCGGCGCCAGCAGTATGGGGTGTGACTCGGGGTACGTCCCTCCAAACACGTACACTATCCACGACTGCCGCGACCGTTGGCCGTGCGTCTCCCCCATATCTGTGCTGCTGTCAGAGTTGCTCTCGTTGTTGCCGCTTTCCCCGGAACTGTCGCTCCCGGCTCCACCGTCTGACATGGAGTTCACTAGGTTGTTCAGGAGTTCTGTTGGACGTCCCGTGTTGACACCGTTGGCGGCGGCGTCTACGGTCGTCACTCGCCCGGTGTCTGGGTCCCGCTCACTGCTTCGTCTCGACGGCCGTAGACTATCGAACAGCGAGAACCTGCGACGTCCACGGCTCTCGGACTCGTTCGACCTGCTGGGCCCTTCGCCCACCGAGACACTATGCGCGCCCGCGCCGGGCTGCCGTGAATTGACTTGCAGTGGCCGCGAACTCAGTGCATCGAACAATGGCGCTAGGCTTTCCTCGCCATCTGCGGGCACGCCGATCGAGTCGTTGTGTTCTTCATCATCGTCCTCGCTGCCTTCCATGGCCCTTACGCCAACAATGAGGACAGGCACCAGAGCGCTGTCTGGCGATGTACGACTCGTCTGTGGCTCGAACCGGAACATCCGGAAGAAGTTCATGCCCGGTCGATTATCGTTGCTGCCACTCACGCTTGCGCTGCTCGAGTTTCTCGCACTCTCAGCCATCTCCGAGGCAAGCAGTCCGTTTCGTAGGCCTGCGATGAAGCCCTCGAAGCTATTGTCACGGTCGCCAGCCTCAGCGTTGCCGATAGGGTTGCTTCCACCAAATGAATAGCCGTTGTTGTAGCGCCCCGGGCCGACAAGCGTACTTGCCGTGACCGTCGCTGCGATGGTCAGCAGCCGTGCCAGAGCAGCAGCCTGGGACTGAAAGGCGTTGTCGCGTGCGCCGGTTGCAGGCTGCTCCGTCTCGACTGGAGTGCTGCTGCGCTGAGGACTGAGTCCCGACAGAGGCGGCATCAGGCTGGACGCACGGCTCAGTATCGGGGTCGACGTGGCTCTCGTCTCGGTCGACTGGGTCACGTTCCTGCGTCTGAGCCCAGAGCCCACCGCGCTATCTGAGCGGCCACCGCCTCCGGTGAGCACCCTGTCGCTGTAGCTGTAGTCGTTGAGCCCGTCGAACGCTGCAGCGTTGATCTCGGAGCGCACGGCCGCGAGGATGTCGCCGGCTGACGGCGGCCCGCTGTGGTTTGCGCTCGGCGTTGCCGCTGGCGCGACCGGGGTGTCGGATCCCTCGACGGGTTCGCTGGTGTCGCTGAGTGCACCCTGGCGGTCGCGCCGATCGGAGATGCTGGAGACGACGTTGGATATCCGGTCGCGGATGGAGCTCGGGGAGAAGCGGCTGCGGCGCTTTGGACGGCCGCGGGACGACGACTGCGAGGCCGAGTCGTCGCTTGTGCTGCTGGGCCGCCGCCGCCGCCGGCCGACGGTGGGGGGCGGGAAGCGTGTCGACATGGGCCGGGGCCGCAGACGGCTGAAAGGGTTGACGGAGGAGCTGCTGCTGGCAGACGGACCTTGGCTGGCTATTGCCGGGCCGAAGCTGTCTGGGGGCGAATTGCTGGGCCGGGCGTCTGGGCGCTGGTGAGCGCTGAATATGGACCGAGCGGTCATTCTGGGGGCGTGTCTGGGGCTGTGGGGGCCGTGGCCGGTCGCAGGATGTTGTAGCGAGCCCTCCGGGGCTGTGTGACGGGTCGCACGGGCCGTGACGGCTGTTGCCCCCTCGGCGCCGATGACGTCAGCGGTGTCCACGTCCATGGGTGTCGCGGGCGGGCGCTCCACGACGTCGCGGACCAGACCGGGCTCCGGGACGACGCCCTGGGGGCGCTCGCTTGCCGGCCTGCTCGCTCCCTGGCCCATTCCTGGCGTGCTCTGGTCCTTCCAGGCTGGTGATACGCAGTGGACGTTTGGGACGTTTGCGGTGCGTGAGACACGGGATGTGTCAGCTTTGGAGGTCGGAAAGGGGAGGCCGAGGGGCGGCTGGACGGCGCTGAACGGCGCTGGCTGGGCGCCCGGACCTGCTGGCCGCCTCTCCCGACGTTCCAGCTCTTAGCTAGTTTGTAGACGCGACTTTCCCGGCCCCAAACACCGCCTGCCCGCCGACGGAGCGGCCGCTACGGGCTACACAGCGGCCCACTACACGCCAGGGCCGAGCCGGCCCCGGGACGGCGCCCTGGACGTTCCCTTGCCCCCTTTTCTCTCCCTTCCGTCCTCCGCGCCTCCCCGGCCCCCCATATGCCGCGCCGGATTTAACACGCCTGTCCCAACACTGCGACCAGCCACGACCAGAACAGACGGCGCCATGGCGGGCCAGATACTCCAGGACCAGCACCTGGTGCAGAGCGCGCCGGGCAGCAAGGACACCACGCCCCGCGGCACGACGCACGACCCAGCGAACGGCTCGGACCGCCAGGAGCCGGCAAACGGCCACGACAAGCGCGACGCGGCCGCGGCCGCC
>JANJPH010000303.1:0-12516 GCA_030407195.1 [Candida] tunisiensis
CAATGATAAAAAATCTTCCTATCCGGAAAAAACTTGCCCCAGTTTCCGGCCCAGTCAACTCTAAAAATCATTTGCCTCGACGGGGGGGAGGCCCCAAGAACCCATTTCTGAAACCCAAAAGCTTAAAAACCAATAACAAAAACAGAGAAAAAACAAAAAAAAAAAAAAAAGAGGGAAAAGGAAAAAAAAAAAAAAAAAAACAAAGAGAAAGAGAAAAGAAAAAAAAAATAGAGAAAGGGAAAAGAAAGACAACGTTGGTTCTATACAAAACTTTACTTATTCAATTCTCGACTTGATGAGTTCTATTTATGTCATTTGTGGTCAAGCGGGAGACTCCAACAGCCCATTCTTCAGCTCACGAGCCAAGAAAAGAAAAAAAAAGACAACATGAACAGAAAAGAAGATCGGTACTAAGAAGGAACAGAAAATGAAAGCCCGATAAGCACGGTGATAGTTTCGGTCCATGCTGAGAAGACACAAAAGACCAGTGCTGGACTGGACAAGCTTCACCTTCATCCATGCCGAACTCTGTTGGTCCTACTCAGAAATGGCTGTGACTAGCATCAAATCGTCGGCGTGGGTAAGAAAAGTGGCAGGTGTGGAAAGCATTGAACACATCATGAGGGCACGTTCGCTACTCCGACCCGTCGCATAACCTCCGTGATGCGAACATACCATGGTTTGCAGTCATATCGTCGTCTGAAGAGCCGCTGATGCTTTCCACAATTGATTGCGAGACCGACATCTAGGCGACACAGTTCTCACAGCTTTAATAATGGCTTTAGAGGATGTAAGGACGGATCCGACACCAGAGACACATGAGTCCCTCCAGTAGATTCTAGGGTCAATACCAGCGACAACTCAACTGGATCTAAGGGTAATACCATTGACAAGTCAACAAATAGACTGTCGAGTCGCCTCGACCAAAGCGACGCTATGCGATGAGACCGAAACCGCAATTAACATTGGTACATCAACTGACTGGTCTCAAATCGAACTCCAGAAAGAAGCTGTTCCCAGTCAAATCAGGTGGGACTAGCTCGCCTAAGGCTTCATGAAAAGTGGAGGGGTCACGGAAACATGAACCCGATGGAGCATTTACACCAATAGAGAACCGGAGTCAGGCTAGAATCAAGCTTGCGCCAAACTGAAGGCAAAACCATAGTGGCTTTCCAATGGTCCATTGCCAACTACAAACCGATAGGCCCGAATTCGTCGCCATTCAGCTCCTGATCAGGTAAATGAGTATTTTGGGGTAATGATCGATGGATGTCTGTTCAGTGCGGCGCCCCAATGCATAGGGACAAAACTGGTACTGAGAAATACAACGTCAGCGCTGAAGCGAACCAGGGCAACAATAAAGCGACCAGGAAAATTCCAGCATAAGGACCTAAGATAGGTAAGGAAACAAATTCTGCGGACAACTGAGAGTAAGACTACTACAAAGTGACCTAACCAACAGGTCGAGATCACCAGTTGAGCGTGGAAATGATTATTTCTCACAGAAGGATACTCGTCTGGTTCAGGGATTGACGAATACCATTCCTACAACCCATCTGGACTGCACCGGTGGCCTCCCAACTCGATCACACCCAACTCAACAGGTTTGCGCCTATTCCAACTATCATAAGATCGCTTGCGACCCCAGCAGTCAAGTAGCCGGAGAGATGAGATTCAAACTTCGAGTAGTAGTACATTTAACGATATGCTCTTCCGAGCAGAGCGAGTGCTCATGAAAGTGGTTGACTCACTTTTAACTATAGCGTCAAGCTGATAAGCTGCCAATATGGGTTACAAGTATATGACCACTCCCGTCGAGGGGACAGGTTTTGACGATGCATCTTTTTTAAGATACTAGGATCCAACTTGGTGCTCGTGAACATCCCCCCCAGCGCATCAGCGCCCCGATTCCTGACAAATTCACAGATGTGTGCTCAAGTACAACTGATCGATGGTATGCGAGCATCATAGGAGACACTTGCTATTCCTGTGGTGCAGAGAAGTGTACTCATACCTATTTGGGATATTTATTACTAATATATTTACTATTATTCTAATAATAATAAAATGCAAAGTTTTGCGACCAGCTTCAGACAAATATCACATATATATATTTTCAGCGGGCTGTTCGTTTTCGCCCTCAATCTATCGGCGCATGGAAGTAATAGAATCATGCACGAATGTTGCATGTTTATGTACGTCTCTTCCAGTTCAGTGTTTGGCACTGTTTTTCGTTGCCGGCCATCCACAGAGGTGCACGCACTGTCCGACAGGGTGATGAGACGCTAATGATCTACACAACTTGCTGAGCTTGCATGACGGTGGGCTAAAAGGGAATTTTTAAGACAAAGCGCAATTGTGAAGGAAACGGTTTCGAAGTGACCGTGGCCGGAATAAAAAATGATGACATACCGTCAAAGCAAGTGTCGACGGGGTTATGGACTTTGATTTACTTGCGACTGGACCTGGACTGCCTAGCAGCGTGTTACCTTCTGTGATGTCTTGTCAGCACAGAATATACGGCAACACTTCACTCCATTCGTTGTGCTTGTGACAGTCCGAGAAACGTTCCATTATGGTGGGATCGGATCTGGTATGTGCGTGGATCCCTACTGCGGTCTAGCTCGTCGGAATGTCTGAGGTCTAATGGTTAGTAATGTGTTAGACGGTTGGGTATTGAAGGGGCCCGATTAACCAGAAGGCGGACCATTCAGTGTTGACGGCCAGTCAACATGTCATGTCATGATCTCGAAACTAGCATCTTGTGAGAATCCGCGAACAACCTTAAAGGAAAATAGAGGGGGGCTTGTTAGCCCAATAAAGTTCTCTCTCGTTCCCTGAGGTCGTTTTCCTGGTTTAATACGATTAAGGATATGGGGGAATGTAATTAGTTCTCATTGCATAGCGCATTATATTCTTCATGTCCATTCTCTCAGCCCTTTATTCTCCATCTTCATTTTCAGATATTCAAAAATTCCCTATCTCCATTTAGTAGTAGCAGCGGAATTACGTTCCTCTTGTTCGATTGTCTACGTTCACGCCTTCGTTCGAGGATCATCGGTGAATATTACTACTTTCCTCTTGTTCACTTCCTACTTTCTTCACCCGGTTCATGGATATTGATTCTTCTGTTACACATTTTCGCCATCTTCATTCTCCTTTTATTCTCCATCCTCATTTTCCTTTTATTCTCCATCCTCATTTTCCTTTGATATTTCATTCTCCATCTTCATTTTCACAGATTTCAGGAATTTAATGAACTCCCCACCTCAATTTTCACGGAAAATAGTTCTCGTGGCAGCGGAATAACGTTCCTCTTGTTCAATTCTCTTTATCCCCTATGTTCATGGAGATTGATCTCATAGACATCTTCATTTTCACGAAATGGGGTTTTCCGACTTAGGTTTTGCGTTTATCAGTGGCATTTAGTTCCCTTCGGTGAATTTTCCAGGTTTTGCGTTTATTAGTGGCATTCTGTTCCCTGTGTGATTTTGGTCCACTCATGAGTGATTTTTGCGTTTATTAGTGGTATTCAATTCCCTAAGGTGATTTTCCTATGGTTTTAGTAGCGGCGGAGCTTTTTTGTTCACTTGTTCAATTTTCTACGTTCTCCACTTCCAATTTCACGGAGTGTGCTGAGTTACGCTCCTCGTGTTCAATTTGCTACTTCTGTTTCACAAGTGTGTAACTAATCTTCTGTCACACACTTCAATAAGTTCAATATTGATGGCGAAATCACGTTCCCCATGTTGAATTTACCGGATTCATTTTCTCCGTCGCAATTTTCTCGACGTACTTGCTACTGACCGTGAGCTTATTGAAGTGCGGTTACAAGTTGTTTGGTGCGCGAGTTCGAGTCCCATCAACACGTTGTTAAAATTAGCAAATTGTATCAATCATAAATTATGAAGAAAATGAAAATTTGCGACTCAATTCACTTCATCTAGACTGCTGGATGGCTTTCTCCCATGTTCCTTTCATCAGAAACTGCATTTGCCTTTACCGGTCCTGAATCGTCCTATGTTCGGACGAAAGTGAGTGCGAGTTCGAATTCTAGATTTATCATTACCTGAATACCAGAGTCGCTCTCGTTTTGTTCATTTCAGCGTGTCGGCGTACCGCGAACTCTATATCTCCATGTACTGGGACGGAATGGAATTTGTTAAGGTGCACAAGTTGTCTCCTGTAGAGGCAAGTGGATGTGAGAGTTCGAATTCTGGTGGAATGACGTATCTGGGAGGCGGGGAAACCTCTGCGCTCAGCTTTCTCTTGATGGAGAACGAAGGGAGGATTTTGGCAGTGTCGCCAGATCCAAACAAACGGACTGATGTCGAGATCGAATTCAGTCGAAATATGTCAGTGATTGGGACGAATACAATACCATTATCACGGATCTGTGGTAGCAAGTTTGTGGTAACAACTTTGTGTTGACGATGAATTCGGAATTGATAGTGTGCCAGCAGTCGAGGGGTAGTCAAGGGGTTAGCTAATTCATATCTGGTTTCTCTGTACGATGGGCTCAGTTTGTGTCAAAAAATCATGTCAAGTTTTTGACGTCGGGAAAGCTTCCTGATCGTAGACTGCACTTTCCATGCAGCGTCGTCATGCACCAGAAAGTGGTAGGATGCTGTTCAGCTCATCTCGCAACGTTTAAACTCATGTGATGATGTTACTACCAAACTTTCTTGCTTGACTTGAAGCGGTGATTGACCTAGAGCCGTGTCGGATTGAGGCCGTTTCATTTCTCAAAGGTCTGGAGTTGTCACTGCAGTTCTCTGAAACATTTCACCACCACCTATTTGTGAACACTCCAGTTGCTATATCCTATCGCAATTTACCAGGCTGTATCAGGTTCGATATTGTTCCAGGCTCCTCGCTTAGTGGAGATCGTGACGTCTCGACCGAACCTTGTTCTGGCGGGGATCCTGCGAGTCATCTTGCTTGTAACTTATAGCTGTTCAGGCCACCCAATTCTCGATTTCTGGCGGGGATTCTGTCCTTTAGCAGCTCCCCCCGTTTTGTAGCTTTAATCAATTGGTGTGGCCGTGTTTATGGCCACCCAATTCTCGATTGCATAGTTTACTCTCTTAATTTCGCGCCTCGCCCGTTTCATGGCGTTAATCAACTTGTGTGGGTGTGCTTGTGACCTAGCCCTGCTGTTTCCTCACGTCGGTTTGTGTCCCCAATCTTGATCCTGGCGACGTGCTTGTTGCCAACTGCGCTTATTGACCTCGGCGCTTGTTCGCGGTCACAATCCGCTTGTGCCTCCATTTGTTTGTGGCCTTGGTCTGCTTCGACCTACAGTCGTCTTTGTGTACCTCATTGTTCCCAATTCTCTTGCGGTTTGATCTGAGTTCCACCACTGAGTGCTTGTGGGACCGCGTTGCTCTTTGTCCGCTGGCGGTCCTAACCTCCTCGTGAGTGTGATGATCTACTTAGGGCTTAAGCGTGGCTTTGCTTGTCCTTCTGCTTAAGGCGGTGTTCTTGCTTCACCCATTGTTGCCCGTTGTAACGGCGATCATAGGACACTTTCATCTCGCCTTCACGCTATATTATTGGCATATAATGAGCCCGCTGGTCCACCCTGGATTAATATACTACTCATGAAGGTGCAACCGATAAAAACGAAAATATGAATCTGGATAAACGTTGAGGAGAAATTGTGGCCGAGAAACAGTACGTGGCCATAGCTCGTTAGAGTCTGACTTATCGGCAGTTGGAACAGTTACAGAACAATCTCAACTGCCAACAAGAGAAACCTCAAGCGCAAAAACAATAGGAGTAAAGTAGTGCTGGCCCTCAAACTCTCATGACAAAAACAAAACAATACACGGAAAGGACAGTCTGGAGAGCCGACGAAAGGGAGGTAATTAAGACTGGGTAAGCCAATTTGGTTATCATGAGTCCATTGACTTGCCGAACCCTCTATTATAAAGTTACACTAGTGGCAACAATGGAGTAGTGAATGATTACAGATTGACGTGCCATGGGCCGCTTGCTTTCTTCAAATCTCACGACCGACGGTTATTTGAGGAGCGAAAATGAAACAGACTGCCGACTAGGGGAAAAATAAAGGAGAAAGATCGGTACCTATACAAGAAACTGTGGCTATCCCGCTTCAAATGGCTATTGTAACTGCAACGGGCAGAGACGAGCGGATGCTTAATTTTTGACGGCACACAGGCATTGACAACATCTCAGTAGGCGGGAGATCTGTAGACACACGCTTCGGGCTTCCTAACTGCTGACGAGATATGTGCTAGTAACCAGCTACATCTGCTTGAATGAAAGGCTGATACTATTAGTTGCAAGCAGCGCGGAAGCGAATTACAACCATTACGGCTTTGACGTATGCTCGCCGAAGTCCATTACATATATGAGCGCTAGCTCAACCCCTAATGACATCACTGGCTGAGCCCGATGGGGTGCCCTCGTCATATATGCCGTGGGATAAGCTGGCAAACCTCGGTAAAAAATGCCATTCTGCTGACTCGCTTACATGACGTCATGGAACGTGCGGCTCACGCAGGTCCGCGTCCCGAGTCATCAACGAGCAACATCGTGAAGTCGGTCCAGTTCTTAGACAAGGATATTCGCACTGAGGACAGTTGGACACCATGACGGACCCGGCGATCGTGTCCCTGCTGGACACTGATCTCTACAAGCTGACCATGCAGGCGGCCGTTCTGGCGCACTTTCCGAACACAGAGGTCGAGTACCGCTTCCGGAACCGCACGCCGGACCTTTCGCTGAATGCGCCAGCTGTGGAGTGGCTACGGGCTCAAATCCGTCACCTAGGCTCACTCAAGTACACCGAAGAGGAGGTTGCTTATCTCCGTCGCGCCGTGCCGTACTTCCCCGACGAGTACTACACCTTCCTTGGCAGCTTTCGGCTCAATCCAGAGCAGCAGGTCGCCCTGGACTATGACGCCTCTAAACAAGAGCTGTCCATTGCTATACGCGGGCTATGGAAGGATGTTATATACTACGAAGTCCCCGTCCTCGCGCTCGTGTCAGAGGCCTACTTCCGCTATGTCGACACTGACTGGAACTACGACGGCCAGGAGGAGCGTGCCGCAGACAAATGCCGTCAGCTGATTCGGAATGGGTGTGCTTTCAGTGAGTTTGGTACTCGCCGTCGGCGATCATTCCGTGCCCAAGAGACTGTGCTTCAGGGCATTATTGCTGGGGCCATAAACACGGACGGCACCCTCAATGCCCTGCTCACAGGCACATCGAATGTATACTTCGCGAAGAAGTTTGGATTGGTTCCGCGTGGTACGATTGGGCACGAGTGGATGATGGGAGTGGCGGCCACATCTGACGATTACCAGACTGCAAACAAACGCAGCATGGAGCTCTGGATCAAGACATACCCTAAACCGCACACTGGCGTGGCTCTCACTGATACATTCGGCACTGAGTCGTTCCTGCGTGACTTTGTGCCGCCGTTTACGGACATATACGCAGGGGTGCGCCAAGACTCGGGCGACCCATTGCTCTACACCAAGAATCTCGCTGACCACTACCGGCAGCTAGGCTACTCGTCGGGGTCCAAGGCAATTGTGTTCAGCGACAGCCTGGATGTTGAAAAGTGCCTGCAATACAAGCAGTGCGCGGAGGAGCAGGGCCTGAAGCCCAGCTTTGGAGTCGGCACTTTCTTCACGAACGACTTCAAAAATGCGTCTAGTGGCGAGAAGTCTCACCCCATGAATATCGTCATCAAGCTTAGCGCCGTAGAGGGCCGGCCTGCCATAAAGCTCAGCGACAATAAGGGCAAGACGATGGGCGACGAGGGCACCGTGAAACGAGTCAAACAGGAACTCGGCTACACGGAACGGGAGTGGCAAGGCGGCGACGAGTCTCGTCGCTGGGAATAGAGGCCTGATTCGGACGCCTGACGTTGATTATACAATAGATTATCCGGCTAATACACAATAGATTTGCCATTGGCAGGGCCCCTGGGCTCACGACCTTCTGGGCTCACGACCTATGGCTCCGACGTTCGCGTGAAAATCACGGATGTGGCCTGCACCAGTGGTTCGACAATGAGTCTCGAACTGAACGGACCGAACCTGGCCGGCGCGCTGGAGGCAGCGGCGTCCCAGCAGGCGGCTGGCCCGCGGGAACAAGCTGAAACACAGCTGAAGGCGTGGGAGACTACCCCAGGGTTCTTTTCGGGCCTTCAGGAGGCTTACCTCGACACGAGCCGGCCCATGACGGCGCGTCTCATCGCAGTGATATATTTCAAAAACGGCGTGGACAAGTACTGGCGCAAGAGCGCACAGGGTGCCATCCGACCCGAGGAGAAGCTGCAGATTCGCCGCCATCTGTTCGACCTCGTGGCGGAACCAAACAAGCAATTGATGGCACAAGTGGCGTATGCTACGGCCCGCATCACCCGGCACGACTATCCGACTGAATGGCCGAGCCTCTTCAGCGACATTGAGCAAATGATTGTCGCCGCTGGGACCCAGGACCTTGTCAGGCTTTACAACGTGCTTCTGATCCTGAACCAGATCCTCAAGCACATGGCCATATCGCGGTTCGGGCGGTCACGAGCTGCATTGTTCGACATTGGTCCTGGGTTTGTGCGACTGTGCGGCCAGCTGTACTTTGACCTCACGAACCAATGGCTCGCTAGTAGTCAACTCGAAACGGCAAAGATGGAGGTAGGATACCTGGCTCTCAAGATCGTGCGGCGGCTACTCGTCGAAGGCTATCCGTCCGGCAGCGGAGTGCAAGATCACCAACCGGCCAACAGGGCGCCTGAGGCGCGTGGGTTTTTCGAAGCTGTCTTGTCCCACCTCCAGGGCTTCCTGCAACGGTACAGTGAAAATGCAGACGGCACGTCAGACCTTCTGAAACGTCATATTCGTGGTCTCGGGAAGCTCTATGGCTCGCTGTGTGACCGCCAGCCAACAGCTTTTGTGCTCATGCCCAAGTCCTTCGAGGTTGTTCAGTCCTACCTCTCTGTGATCGAATCACGGGCGGCAGCATTCCACGACCCTAATATCGACGAAGAGGTAGGCGAGTTTTGGGAGAAAGTGGTCATCCAGGGCTTGTTGCTGGTCAATCGAGCCGTGGCATTCATTCTTAAAAACGGTCAGGTAAGCATAACCCGACTCCCTACCAAATCGACAGAGGAAGACAGGCAAGAGACTCGTGAGGCAATGCGACGGCTCAAAGAAGAGTTCTTCTCTGAGCAGATCGTCGTGCATCTTACTGACCTCTTGCTGAGGTGGTATCTCCGTCTCAGACCTCAAGACCTGGAGGCCTGGCAGGACGACCCAGAAGAATGGTTTGGCGAGCAGTTTCAAGACTCATGGGAGTACCAGCTCCGGCCGTGTGCGGAGAAGGTCTATGCTAATCTGCTTGTGAACTTCAAGACGGCGTTGGTGCCGCGTGTACTGAAGTTTGTTGAACAACACGTGACGGATAGCGACATCCTGACTAGGGAATCGGCATTTGCGGCGTTTGGCCTCGGTAGCGCTACGCTGTACAAGGCTGTAGACTTCAACCGCATGTTGCGTGAACTCTTCCTACCCCAGGGCCGTGAGACAGGAAACGACAATCTTCGTGTCATCCGCAGACGGATCTGCCGAGTCATCAGCGACTGGGTCAGTATCGACTGCGACGATGAGAACCGGGTGGCGATATACCGACTGCTGATAACTTTTCTCGATGACTCTGATCCGCTCAATGATCTTGTCGTGCAGCTCAGCGCAGCGCAGGCATTGCAATTCACGGTGGACGAATTGGACTTTGACCCCGAAGACTTTGTGCCGTACATTGAGCCATTCTTGTCGCGAATCTTCGCGATGCTCGGCTCCGTGCGTGGCACAGATGGCAAGCTGGTACTTCTTCAGGTTATCTGCGTCATCGTTGACCGGGTTGAGGGACGCATTGCCCCATTCAGTGGGATGATCATGGAGATTTTACCACCGCTGTGGGATCAGAGCGGGCAGGAACAGCTTATGAAGGGCACCGTTCTCCAGACACTGACGTCGCTCGTCAACGCTGCCAAGGACAAATCCACAGCGTGTTATGGGCTTGTCATCCCGGCACTGCGAGCCTGTGTCGATCCGAGTTCACCACTGCAAGTGTTTTTGCTCGAAGACGCCCTTCCGCTCTGGGAGGCGGTCATGCGCAATGCCCCTGCGAATGAGGCAGCTGAGGATGGACCCCTAGCTTCGCTCTTGCCACTTGTCACGACCTTGCTGTCTAGCCACACTGAGAACCTCAGCGTCTCTCTGCGCATCTTTGAGAGCTACCTGCTCCTGATGCCGGAAGCCTCACTGCGCGTGTGCGGTCAAGAGGTGTTTGGCTACTTTGCCAACTATTTGAGCCGAAAGACGTATCAGGGAGAGATTGCGGGTACGCTAGAGCTTGTCGCGCTGGTGGCACCGCTTGAAGGCTGGGGCCAACTTGTCGTCGATAGTGGCCTTTTCCGAGTGCTAGTGGAAGCGTCCCAGAGCGAAGTAATCGCCGCAAACTACCAGGTGATGTACCTCGGGGTGTTGGCACGCATGGCATATGCCTCGCCGCAATGGTTTGTACAGACTCTGGGGCCCCAGACTGGCCCATTGCTTGACGCCTGGTTCGCCCGTTTCGACAACATGGGCCATCCGCGGCAGCGCAAGCTTGGAGTGTTGGGGGTAACGGCGATCTTTCGAACCGGAGCTCCCGATGCTGTCCAGCGGGTGTCCCAGCTCTTTGATACGTGGAGCAGAGTCCTGGATGAGGTCTCGGAGGACGCCTCTGGCAATACTGATGCATACGACACCGGAGTCGGGTACGACATGGACTATGGCGGGTACACCGAGGAGGGCCAGGTCCCGGAGCCGGAGTCTGAGAGACGCAAACAGCTCCGGGCTCGTGATATCGTCCACAACGTGCCACTGCGGTCATACATAAAAAGCAGCATGGAGCAGGCAGGAGGCGGCAATCCACAGCTCGAGCACAGCCTCAGTCAAGCTCCGTCGCATATTTTAGAAGCTCTCAACGCGATGCGGTAACGGTCATACAATACATTAACCCCCCGAACGACGACGGCGACGACGGGGGGCGGGGGCAGTAATAAATAGCTAATAAATATCGTCCGCTATGCAAATGGCATGTCGAGACCGCCATTGTTGCGGAGATGCACCCACAGGATGAGTGCTTCATAGCACAGGGCGTATTGGCGGCAGGTCTGCACTAGCTGGATGCGCTGCTTGCGCATTTCGTGGACGACCTTGTAGACGAGGTCCTTGGCTGCCGCGTCGCCCGCTGGCTCACTGTAGGCGCTGCTGCGTTGCATTATCTCAATTAGTGTGTCGATGGTGCAAAAGGTTCCGGTGCGGCCGCACCCTGCGGAGCAGTGAGTGACGACTGTTGGCTCCCGGTTGGTCTGCTTGCGCTCTTTCCAGTCTGCCACGTAGCGGTCCTTGAGGTAGCACAGCGCGACGAGGTCCTCTGCAAACACCGGTGTGCCAAAGTCAGGCCAGGACGAGTACTGGATCTGCGCCACTTGCTTTGTACGGCTGCCAGCAGACAGCGCAAAGTGGCGCACAGTCACGTTCGTTTTCGTGGTGTGCCGCAGCAATACCTCCTCCTCGCGGACTTTGCGGAGCCGCAGCGGCCCGTACTCGCCGTCCTGCCAGTAGTTGTGGCACTTGACCGCACCTCCTTCAGTCTCGGAGGTGAGCATGACGACGACGGGCGCGTCCTCGGCCCACATCATGCGCCAAAAGTCTTGGAACGTGGCGGGGATGGGGGCCTGCGTGGCAATGTAGCGACGGCGCGAGTACTTTGTGCGGACAAAGTTTGCGTTGATGTAGTCGCAGCCCGCCTCTGAGCTCTCGGTGCCGCTGGTGACCTTGACGCGGGTGTGGTCGTACGGGAAGATGTTGTTGTACCTGTTCTTTGCGCCGAGCTCGACGCCGGCGCTGATGCTGTACCCTGTGATGTCGTGGGAGCGAGGGACGGCGTCGGTGTCGTCGCAGCTCGTCGGCTCGAGCGGGCTCTCGCAGTTGACGGAGCCGGGTGGTGGCTCGAGGAACGTGGTGCGGTAGGACTTGTGGCGCCCGAGATAGTCGCTGGAGCCGCCCTCGGCGTAGCTGGACACGGCGCCGTCGGCGGTGACCTCCTCGGTGGCGGGGCCGACGGTGGCCGCGCCGCGGCCGACCATGTTGTCTATCCGGTGCTGCTCGGTGACCTCGATGTTCTTGAACTTGAGCCACAGCAGCTTGCCACCCGAGTCGCGGCGCATGACTTTGCGGAGCCAGAAGGGGTACTTTGCGTCGATCTCGGCCTGAGACAGCGAGTCCGGGAGGTCGAGCTTTATGGACTTCTCGCCGTAGTCGAGGGACTCTGAGTTGGCGCGTATGCTGGCCAGGAAGCCGCTGTTGGCGCGGCTGCGGGCGGGGATGGTGAAGCCTGGTTACTGTGTCACTGAATCGGACTGCAACCAATGAAGAGCATATGCAGTGGGGCTACTTCCATAACGGCGTGAGTGCCAGCCTTAGCGTCTCA
>JANJPH010000304.1:0-12489 GCA_030407195.1 [Candida] tunisiensis
GGGGCACTGTTGTCTTCGCCCCAGTACGGCAGAAGGGACACCCCCCGGGCCGCGCCCCCCGGTCCCCCAGCGCCCCCCCAAACGTGTTTGTGCTACCCTCGGGTGTTCATGTTCCGCGGGCGAATGGATGTGGCTTCACGGGCCAGGTCCTGGGCCCCGAACCCCCTCCCCCCCCCCCCCCCCCAGGGAGAAAACCCCCCCCCCCCCCCCGAAACCCCTTCGGTGAGGTCCTGCAGTTTGGCCAAGCCTGCACGCTGGTGCTTGGCCTACTTGGCTAGCTAGGCACGCCGTTCTGTGCGTCCCTGGATGCGGAACGGCCGTTTCCGCCACGGCGGTCGGCGTGCACCCCCTCTATCGGGTGACTTAGACCCTAGGTGCCGCGGCTCAGACACTTGCGTGGCCCCTCGCTGCGTCGGGCCAGCTATATGTTTTTGGCCACCTACATAGCCCCGGTGGTAAATGTTCGCCATGGCAGCCCCATCCGTGCGGGCCAAGTGCCGCGCAAGCAAAGTCCACCATTTGTGCGGGTGAGCCTCGGAGCCGAGCGCCTTGGCTCAAACCAATGGTAATGCAATCGCAGCTAATTGGCCACAAACTCTAGGCCTCACACCGCTGCGCGCCCCGGTCCTCTCCATTCGACCCCAACAAAACACACAGTTTCTCAGGCTTGGCACTGATCGCGGGACCTCACATGACCCTTCGTCCGGCTCTCGGCAGGCCAAGCTCTTGCTCTAGTCCCGCCGCGTCGTTCCCCGGTATGCGAGATCATCTGATAACTCTATGACATGTGGTTGCTGCGTCGCTCCGGCCAATCGCAGACAGAAGCGATCTCGCTCCTATTACCAGTGACAGGCCATAGATGCCTTCTATAATCTTCTCCGACCCGGGCCTGCTCCGAGCGCACAGGAAGGGTCTACCGGCGCGTTGCCACCTCTCAAAAATCATGAACGTTTATTAACGGATTCAGTCGTGAAACGAAATGAAGACGTGGGTTGCGACGATAAATAGCTTTTTAACTGGTGCCGCCATCGCCTTGAACGGCCTCACGGATGGCCTCGGCAGCCGACTCTGCCGCTGCGCTGGCCGACTCCAAGATCCCTGAACGTGTATGTTCATGAGCGGCAGAGTGAGCGCTCGCGGAAGCGGCGTCAGTCGCACTAGAACCCGATTTCCCCGCTTTGCCTGCCATGCTCTTCAGAGACTGCAAAGGTCCACCACCAGTAGCACTGTCGGCAGACGAGGAGGCGTGACCAACGACGCTCTCCACAGAATCACCAATGACGCTCGTCAAACTTTTGATCGACGCGCCAAGGCCACCTCCGGTTGCGCTATCAGCAGACTTAGCAGCCTCCTTGACGACGCTGCTTACAGACGCTTTCGGGCCGCCACCTGTAGCAGAGTCGATGGACTTGCCGACTTCGCTAGTCAGGCTCTTCAAAGACGCACCGGGGCCGCCGCCAGTCGCAGAGTCAATGGACTTGCCAGCTTCGCTCGTCAGGCTCTTCAATGATGCTCCCGGGCCGCCGCCAGTAGCAGAGTCGATGGACTTGCCAGCTTCGTTCGTCAGGCTCTTCAATGATGCACCTAGACCGCCACCCGCAGCAGAGTCGACAGATTTGCCAGCCTCCTTCGTCAGGCTCTTCACAGATGCCTCAGGGCCGCCGCCAGTTGCAGAGTCGATGGATTCGCCGGCTTCGCTCGCGAGGCTCTTGAGAGATGCACCTACACCGCCACCTGCTGCAGAGTCGACGGATTTGCCAGCCTCCTTCGTCAGGCTCTTCACAGACTCGTCGGGGCCGCCGCCTGTGGCAGAGTCGATGGACTTGCCAGCCTCATCCGCCAGGCTCTTGATAGAGGCAGCGACACCACCACCAGTAGCACTGTCAGCAGACTTCTCCGCCTCCCTAGCTGCACTGCTAGCAGAGGACTTGACACCGCCGCCAGTAACGCTATCAGCAGGCTTGCCAGCTTCGCTGGCCAAACTCTTGACCGAAGCACCAATACCACCAGCTGCGCTGTCCTTGGAAGCGTCCGCCTTATCAGCGACGCTGCTCACCGAAGACCCCGGACCGCCACCTACAACGCTCTCGGCGGACGCAGACGCGTGATCAGCAGCACTCTTGATGGATGCCCCAAGGCCACCAGCGGCGGCGGCCCCAGCAGCCTCCTCCGCAACCTTGCCAGCACGATGCTTGGCACTCTTTGCAGTAGCCTCAGCTCCGCCGCCAGTGGCGCTGTCAACGGACTCACCGACAGCATGGGCAGCACTCTTGATAGACGCAGCAACTCCATCTCCAGCGCTTTCAGCAGAGGCCGCGGCGTCGCTAGCCACTCCTCTTCCAGGCTTTTCACGGTGGCCATCATGGTGATGGTGACGGTGGCGGTGATCAGCATGAGAGTCGTCAATGACATCCTGCGCGTCGATATCAACGGGCACGAACCCGTCAACCTGCTCGGCCACGCCATGGCCGGCGTGCTTGGTTGTGGGATGGTCGTCTGCGTTGTTTTCTGTGTCAGCTGTTGCTGTCTCCGTCACCCGAACTGTCACCACCGAGGTCAAAGTTTCAGTGCTATCGTCCTCCTCGTCGTATTCATCATACACCTCGGCATCAGCCGGCGGCACCTCATCGGGGATGGCCTCGCCTGCCGCGAGACGGCGCTCCTGCTCAGCCTTGCGTCGGCCCTGAAACTTCATATCGGAGCGGCCGCGTAGCACAGAGAGGAAATTCGCGGATTCCTGCGCAAGGATGTTTGCAGTCTCCTGAGCTTCACGAAGGTATTTGTTGATATCAGCCATGTCAATTTCCGCAGCTGCGATTGAGTCCCTCGCCTGCATCAATTGCTCTTTCAACTGGTGATACTGCTTCCAGTCCTTCCATTGTGCTCCAGACTCGCTCGACAGAGACGCGCCAACCTGCTGCAGTACTACCTCCGCGAATTCCTCCAGCACCTCTACTGTGTGCTTGCGGACCTTCTCGGTCCGTTCGACAACGTCCTCAGCGAACTCAGTCGCTAGGTGCCGTACGTCCAGCGCCGACACCCGGACCTTATCTGCAACCTCGTGGAACACAATGTTGACCTCCTCTTGGGTTATGGCAGTCGCACCAACATCCTCATCTTCGGGCGAGGGGACAGTCTCCACAATCTTGGCCAACCGCCGATAACCATCCTGCTGGGCGACTTGCAGCGTCTGAAGCAGTCGGGTGAATTCGGGCCGCGCCTCATCCATGGCTCGCTGTTTTTCGACAGCCAAGTCTTCAGTGTATGACGCCCGCGCCTCGGCAACTGTCTCTTCCACCACACGTCTCCACTTGTCTATCTCCGACTCACCTGTGGCCTTCTTTTTCAGCGGCACGTTGCCGTCGTTCATCTCGGCCACCTTCTGGCCGACCCTCTCCACGTGCGGATGCTCCGCCGTGTCCGTTGCAGCGGACGCAACCGACGCACCAGAGCGGGTTGCCTCCGACACCACGCTCTTTGCCGACTCCGTGGCATCAGACAGCGTGTTGCCAGCCTCACTCTTCAAGCTGTCACGCGAATGCCTGTGGTGAACCGCTTGCTTCACGGCCTCGGCGGCACCAGCAGCACCAGCAGCATCACGCGCGCCATGATGGTCGTGGTGACCGCCAATGTTCTCAGCGGGTGGCTGCTCGTATTCGCTGGGACGTGCAATCTTGCCACCCTCAACAGCTTCACCCTTGAGCGACGCGGCGTCGATGGGGTTGCGGGCTACCGGTGTGCCTGCTCGCGCCGCCGCCTCGGTGTCGCTGACGACAGTCATGGTACCCTCGCTGGCAGTGTCGACGTTGGAAATAGTGCTCGTGTCAACCACCTTGGGATCAGCAGGCTTCAGCGTGCCACCGCCGAACAGACGGTCATGAATCTTGTCGAATTGCGGCTCGATGTTCTTCCGATAAATAGCGCGTGCCTGGGGCAACACAGTGGTAAGGAACCACACGCGACCGCGAGCAGCGTTGGCTTTGAAATGGTGCCACCCATTCTCGGCGGCCAGCACGAGCCGGGGATGCACGTGCTTGTTGTAGTTATCATAGGTGTTCTTGGCGTGCGGATGGATCTTGTTGCCGAGGGGTACTAGATGGTCATTGTAGACGGTGTCAGCTCCACGCCGGGCCTGATCGTAGTACGGCTGAACATTTTTCGCGTGGAAGGCCTCGGCCTGCTTCTGATACGGTTCTACCTGGGTCCTGGCCCGAGCGATATGAGGCGCCAGGGCCTTGTCGAGTTTGGCCTTGGCCACGGTCAGCCGCGGCTCAACGTACTGGGCGTACGCATCCCGTGAACGCGCGATCACAGGCTGAGCATAGGCGTTGCCTTTGGCCACATACGGTTCCACATAGCGATTGTAGTGAGGCTCCACGTGAGGGGCAAGCTTATCAAAAGCGCGGTGTAAAGGCACGCACGCGCGGGGGCTGTCCTCAGTGAGCGTGCTTCGAGGGGGGCACTGCCACACGGTCAGGTAGATGACATAGTAGAGCACCAATCTGGTCAGAATCGCCATGAGACCCCTGGTCTTGACGGCCTTTTTGGCCTTGCGCTCGACCTTGCGTCCCAGTTGTTTCACCTCCTGGCTGCGACCGCCCCGGCGCTCCAGAGTCGCCTCCTCGGACGGCCTGCGTTTCACAGCATGGCCTTTCTCAGTGGATCGAGCGTGGCCCGCGGTTCCTTCAACGACCCGAGCCGCAGCGTGGCGTTCAGCGCCCGCCTCAGCTGCGTCGTCAGCCGCCTCGAGGTGCTCCTTTACAGCCTCGGCACGCTCACTGCGCTCGAACTGGCCCGTGCCCGCGCGGTCTAGGCGCGGGTCTGCCCGGTGCGTGGTGGAGGGACTGTATGCGTCACTGCGACCAGCCTGGCCTGTGGCCGGCGCATACCTCTGGGATGCCTGGCTCGCTGAGGTGTAACTGGATGGGCCGGGGGCGGCGCGGGGCAGCTCGGCTGAGGGCCCGGGGCCAGAGCGCGTCTGTCTGGATGTGCCAGGCTGTCCAGTTGTCGCCGACGAGCCAATTGGGCCCGGGGCGCCCGTCGTGCCCGCGGAGCTCATGGAGCCCGCGGGGACAGAGCGGCTGGCAGTTGCAGCACCACGCTCGGTGCGAGGCTCGCCTACTGGCACACCACCGAAGGTGACGTCCTTGCCGCGGGACGTGTCACGGTTTGCAGAGTCCATTGAGGAGGGGTCCCACCGTCGCAATTGGCTGATAGTGGGGGGTCGTGGTCCTCTCGAGGATGTTGCGAGACTGAATTTTTGGCTTGCTTTTCAAGGCGGGTTGCAGTGCCATACCGCAAGGACTCGGTGCATCTGAAAAGTCGCACAGGCCGTCGACAGGGCGAATCCGGGTAAGGAGGGGCCCTTGATGGCGGGGACAGAGGTCTCTCATGTGCAAGGGACAGGGCTCCAGGGCGTCAGGGGCGGGGTGCGTGCGCCATGGGTCTTGTCCCGGCCGGCGACGGCGCAAGCACGGGTTTCGGGGGGCCCTGGCGCCTCCGGGCGACTCCCTGCGGGCCTGCAGGGGCCCGACCACGCTTGCTGTGCCCGCCTGATGGCCATCCTGTCCATGGGTGTCCTGCACGCCCCGCACGCCGGGGCCAAAGCCGGGTTGATTGCGGATTCCGTGGCACGGGCGTGTGTCTGCGGGGCCGGGAGGGTGCCGTCGGCGTCCGGCGACGCGAATTGGCCAGCCACGGCGCGGTGTCGAGCCGCTGGCGGGGTCCGGGACATGGATGAGGTGGTTGCCACGCGCGGGGGCGGCGGCGGCGGTGACGTCACCGGGCGGGTCACGCGACTCCGTCACGTGACTCCAGTTTTCACAGCATATTTTCAGTTACCCGGCCCCCGCAGGCCTCCTCAGCCCGCCGTCGCCCAATTGAACAGACCACCAAGCAGCCGGCACGAGGACCCCGGGGCAAGCCAAACACGCGGGGCGAGGCCGGGAGAGACAACAACAGGCCTGTTTGGCGGCGCGCACGGACTAGCACGCGCCCCTAACGTCAGGTCAGCGCAGCCAGGGCGTCTCGACCGCAGAGAGCCCTAACACAGTTGCCACCGGCGCAGGAGCAACGCGCAAACACACGCCGACAGCCCGTCACAATGGCGTTCTGGCGGATAGGCAACGGGTTCAGCAGCATCAGCGCTGTAAACAAGATCCTGGATCGCAAGGATCACTCTCTCACTGAGCTGCTCGACGAGCCTGACCTGCTTCAGGAGCTCCAGGCAAACAATGCAAAGCTCATAGAGTACCTGCGTGAGCCGGATATCCTCGCTCTGCTTGTCCGGTACGTGGCAGAGGTCGGTCCCAAGGCTGAGCGGCGATCGCAGCTGGAGGCCGAGAGCGCCAGAGACAGTTCAGAGTCCTCTGAGCCGGCTGACTCGCCCAAAGATCAGCCACCCAAGCCCGACACAGGCCCTCCTGCCAAAGGGAAAGTGCAAGAGCAAGCCGGTAAGAGCGCCGCCACGGGCCAAGACCCGCCCGCTGACGCGAAGTCCAAGACGAAAAAGTCCGACCATGAGCTAGCAGAGGAGAACGACATCTCGGTGCTCCCGTCCGAAGATGAGGGAGACTATGAGGAGAGCGAGTCCGAGGCGGCGCACCCTCCGCCGAAGAAGGAAGAGACCGAGGAAGATCGCGAGAAAGTGCAGAGGTACGCGCAGATCTCGTCGGAAATACTAAGCGCCGACATCTGGAGCATAACAGAGGCGCTCATCGAGAGTAAGGACCTTATTGACGAGCTGTGGAGCATTCTAGACTATACGCCACCACTGCCCATGACCTATGCATCCTACTTCACGAAGATCAATGAACATCTGCTTGACAAGAAGACGGAGGACATGCTGACATTCATAAAGAACCAGAAAAACTTTGTCAAGCGTTTCATGAAACATATTGACAATCCCCCGTTGATGGACTTCCTGTTGAAAGTGATATCGACTGATAACGCGGACAACTCTACTGGCATCGTGGATTTTCTGCAACAGCAGAAGCTGATTCCTAGCCTGGTTGCGTTTCTTGGGCCGGACGTGCAGTCCTCAGTTCAGTCTGCTGCGGGAGACTTCCTGAAAGCGTTCGTGACTATTAGCGCGAATAGCAACAGCGACAACAGCACCATTGGGCCGAACGAGCTAAGCCGCGAGCTTGTGTCTGAGCCCATTGTGCGGGAGCTCGTGCGCCTCATGCTGTTTGGCGGCACCGGGCTTGCAACGGGCGTTGGTGTTGTCATTGAAATCATCAGAAAGAACAACAGCGACTATGACTATGTGCCAGTGCTTTACATCACCATAGAGTCGCATCCCCCAGGACCCCGTGATCCGATCTATCTGGGAACACTCGTCAAGATCTTTTCAGAGAACATACCCAAGTTCCAGGCCATGCTCACAAAGCCTTACGATCAACATCTGAAAACACCTTTCGGTGAGATCGAACCTCTCGGCTTTGAACGCTTCAAGATTTGCGAACTGGTTGCAGAGCTATTGCACTGCTCCAATATGGCCCTTCTCAACGATCAGAACGGAGAGAAGATTGTGACAGAGCGGGACGAAGAGCGGGAGCGTGTTAAACGGGTTATCGCCCGGGCCCGCGGCGAAGCGGAGGGCCGCACTGCCGACAGTGACGCTACTGAGTCTTTGGCTCATGGACTCACAACCCTGACTCTCGAGGATGAGGATGGCGACGAGAAGCGTACTTCAAATGATGCCAAAGCTGGACAACGTTCCGATCCTCAATCTCCCAAGACGTCGGTTAAGGCTGCGCCAGTTTTAGAGACGGACGCTGATGAAAAGCCGGAGGCTAAGAGTGAACGAGATGATGATAAGCTTCCATCTGGTGGTGGTGCTGAGGGGAGTGGAAAGGCGGAGGTGGAGCCGACCCACCAGGAACCCGACAGCTCTCCGGAGACTGCAGAGTCTGATGAAGCCCCATACAAACCACCACCAGGCAACCCGACTTTGGGGGCTCCGCTAGAGCCAGTCGGGGCGTCACACAAAGCTCGCGAGGCTGACAACCAAGCCGATAAAGACAGCGAGAAAGCCGACAAAGATGAGAGCAACACGAGTGTTCAGAGCATGGAGCAGACTGAGCAAAGTCTCCGGCAGAACCCGGTGGTCGGCGATAGGCTTAAAATTGCCCTCGCTTCGAACGACACCATCATCACCATATTGCGGATGTTCTTCCAGTTCCCCTGGAATAACTTCCTTCACAATGTGGTGTTCGATATCGTGCAGCAGGTCCTGAACGGCCCCATGGAGGAGGGATACAACCGGTTTTTGGCTATTGACCTCTTCGGCAAGGGCGATTTGACTGGCCTTATAGTTGACGGCCAGCAAAAGTGCGAAGCGCATGAGGAGAAGACTGGAACTCGTCTGGGTTATATGGGTCACCTGACTCTCATCTCCGAGGAGGTGGTGAAGTTCACAGCTGTGTTCAGCCCTGAGGTGATCGGGGAGCCAGTACTCAAGGCAGTGACCAATCCAGAATGGGTGACGTACGTGGCGCAGACGCTAGTCAAGATACGCGAGCAGTACAATGCCATCCTCGGCGGCCAGCGCCCTGAAGATTCCACAGAGATGGAGCCCAATCCTGATGCCATTATCCTCGGCAACGGCGGTGTCGGAGACGGTGATATCGGGACCGAGTTTGGCGAAGAAAGCGCTGAGGACAGAGCAGATAAGTTGATTGAGGAGAGCTATGAGACGCGATATGTGGGTCCTGATGACCACAGCGCCAGCGATGAGGATGACTACCCTGATCCGCACGATTTTGAGGACTCTCGGCGGCACAACGTCACGGCGTCCAACATGTCAGGCAGCGGCCTTGCGCTTGATGAGGATGGTGGCGACAAATTCGCTCGGTACATGTCGCAGCAGATCGCGGGAAACACGCACTTTGGATCCAGCGACGAGGAGGATGAGGAGGATGAATGGGAGGGCGTCACCAAGGGCAGCTCCAGCCGACTCAGCGTGCCGACCTCGAAGCGCGATCGCAGTCTAAGTCCTCTTTCGACACCTGCCAAGTCTGACGAGACCAAATCCGAAGAATCCAGTGATTCTGATGATGATTTAGAGCTGGTCCGCAGCAGGAGCCACGGCAAGGAGGCTGAAGGTTGGGAAGAGGGCTCGGAAAAGGCCCATGTAGCTCAAGTCAGCAAGTTCCTCAAGGGCTAGCCATGTAGAAATAGAAAACATTTTTGTATTCCTGCATCTTATAATAAATACCATGCTTGAGTTTATCATGCCTTTCGTCGCCGTCCACCTACCTTTTGCACAGGACGCGCACGGCCCTTCTTGGCGGGACCTGCCCTCTTAGGAGTTGAAGCACCCGAGCTCACTGGCGACGAGACGTCAGCCTCGTCAGGCTCCGCGCTTGTGCCGTTCACGTGGTGCTCCTCAGCCTTGGCAGGCGCCAAACGGCCACCTGATACCTTGCGGGCCACCCAGAGGGGTAGAGTGAATATGATCGTGTTGCGCCACCGGGCAGGTTCGATGTCTGACAGATTGAGTGGATACTCGACGCTGTCGTCGTCGATGAGAGCCACCTCACCCGTGGGGTACACCATGAACGTCTTGCCATTCTCCAGCGTGACTTTGCGCTGCCCGGACGGGATGCCGAGGTTGGCGCCCCACGCCTGAGCCTTTGCTTCGTCGATGATGGCAGCCATGTGCCGGCGGTGGCCCTTTTGGGTCAGCCGCGTCGCCACGTATTGCGCGCTGCCGACCAGGAAGTAGAGAAACACAAGGACTGACCCGAGGCCCGGACGGTAGCGGCTGTAGTAGTAGTCGGTGCCCTTCCACATGGGGAAGCCCTTGTCGAGGAAAAAGTCGTAGCGTTCGCGCATCGGGCCACGCAGGATTTTGGCCACGAGTCCGAGCCGAGCGAAACGCTCGGTGGCGCCCTTTTGCGGGTTCTTGTCGGGGTGGAGTCGACGCGACAGCTTCCGATAGGCACGGGTGATCTCGGCGTCGTCGGCCTTTCGGTCAATTTCGAGCCAGTCGTAGAACGTGGTCCCTGAGCCGACATCCTTGGCCACGGCGTCGCGGAGATGGAAGATCTCGCGGTCCTCGGCGGACCACGCCGCCACAACTGCCACCAGACACGCAAAAACCGCCCACAATCGCATGGCTCGCGGGGATCCGGTGCTCGTGTTGCGTCCGTGTCTTTATGTCCGAGTGAAATTTCCACAGAGGGTAATTCGTAGCTCCAGTCGAGCCATTCTCAACAATCAACATCATGGTGTCAAGGGCAGTGGTGAACCGGTATCTTGTGTTCTACAACGGGACATCAGCCTTCCTCTGGGGCGCCGTGCTCATACGGCTCGCGGCGCTGTACCCGCTGGTCGGTCCTAAGTACGTCGCCGGCGGCATCGCCGACTTCGCCAAGTGGGTGCAGACACTGGCGCTCCTCGAGGTCGTCCACTCGGCGACAGGCCTCGTGCGAAGCCCTATCATGACCACGGTGATGCAGATTGCGAGCCGTATCCTGCTGGTGTGGGGCATTGGCCACCTGTTCCCCACGGTGCTGCACAGCCCGTGGTACAGCAGCATGATTCTCGCCTGGAGCGTGACGGAGGTGATTCGGTACGCCTACTATGCGCTCAATATCCTCTACACCGGACACGTCCCCGGGTGGCTGGTCTGGCTTCGCTACAACACGTTCTACGTGCTGTATCCCCTTGGTGTGACCTCCGAGCTCGCCCTCATCTATCTGTCGCTGCCTCGTGCCCACCGGCTCAACCCTTATTATGCCCTTCTTCTCAAGGCCATCATGCTCATCTACATCCCCGGCTTCTATGTCATGTTCACACACATGATCAAGCAGCGCAGACGCGTTTCCAAGAAGGCTGGCAAGCGCCGGGAGGACTGAGCCCCTAGTACATAGCCCGTCACCGTTAATTGAGTGCCGTCAGAGCAGTTTAGCGAGCATTTCAGCCACTTCGTCGGCTAGCTTCCGCCGCTGGTCCATCGGAAGGTCGCGTCCCGCCTCCTTCATATCCCGGATGCGGTTCAGAGCGACCTCCATGTCCTCAATATCAGCGGCAGTGAGGGCGGTGTCTGCCTCTTCGTCGGATGGCTCCAATTGATCGTCGAGGAAAGAGTTGCGGTCCGCCGCATCGTAGAACTGGCTCTCGAACGCTTCCCTCACACGTCTGTATCCGCCATCTGACAATGCGTCAACGTACTCGAATCCGCAGTCTTCAACGGCTGCCTCGGCTGTTGGCGGGCCTTCGGGCCGCGCTGTAGTGCGCTCGGCCCGTGCTCCAGGCGACGATTCGACGGCCAATGCGGTGCCGTCCCAGCCCTCCTCGTTGAGCACATCGAGCAGTTGACTCAACGCTGTGACGTCAGCAGTGACCTCCGACAACGGCGTGGCCGGCGAGAAGGTGTAAACCAGAGCTCCAAGCGTGTCTCGGACCTCGCGGGCCTCGTCTGAGCAAAATTCCGCCGACCATTCCGCTGGATCTGCAAACTCATCCACCCATACGCCTATCGTGGCATTGTAGTACTTGGTCTCGAGTCGCATCGAATGGCAGAGGCCGGCGTGGCCGCTGCCAGAGGCCGTGGCCGTCTCCGACGTCTCGGTATCATGAGCGGGGATGTCAGGTAGGCTGCCTGCCAGCGCGCGGCAGAGCCGTAGCTTGCCAGTGCCCGCGCGACCCACGAAAAGAGCCTGTCCTCTCATCGCCGTGCCACTCGAGGTCGTGGGCCAGCGAGAACGGTCATGAGCCCAGAGGTCGTGGGCCCAGAGCGCTAGGTCGTGGGCCCAACCTCCATTCTCCAGGTCGTGGGCCCAGACGCCATCACCAGGTCGTAAGCCCAAACATCATCCTCCAGGTCGTGGGCCCACGCGCTGAACGCCAGATTGACTCCACGCGAATCCACGGCATCCCCACACAAGGTCAACAGAGATGCCGACAACGGCGCCCGCCCCGGAGCCGGAGGGGCCGGAGCAGCGGGACGGCCCCGAGCCGCGGGACGACCTCACGCTGCATCTCCAGCAGCTGATCTTGAGCACAGACACGGCCATAGCACCAGATACCGGCCCCGGCTCCGACGACTACCTGGAGCAGCTGGCGCCGCTGGTGCGCGACGCCGTGGCGGGCCGGACAACCGACGAACTAACCGAAAAGATGGAGGTGATCACACGGTCCAAGGACCGTGAAATCGAAGAGTTGTGCGCCGGGTCCGGTGCGGACGCCTCCGACTACGTCGCCGCGGTCCCGCAATTGGGCCACATCAAGGCCGCAGCAGAGACTTTGCGACGGCACATTGCAGACCTGGAGGCACGGCTGAACCAGTCCGGACCTGAGCTGGCTGCAAAGCGCAAGCTACTGCTGGAGACCAAAGGAATCCGCGACAATGTCGACTCCGCTATTGGTGCAGTGTCGGCATGTCTCGCGGTGCTGGACCTCACCAATATGTCGCACGATCTGATCCGGCACAAACGGCACTTCGCTGCCCTCAAGTCCCTTGACGACCTACAAAATGTA
>JANJPH010000305.1:0-12450 GCA_030407195.1 [Candida] tunisiensis
TGCCTCGTCTTTGTCCGCACCGGCACGGGCTCCCGTTCCTGGTGCGTCAGTGTCCGCTGACTTCTCCACAGCAGGTCCATCAGAGGCGAGGGGGGATGCCGTCGAAGCCGGCCGGGAAGCGCTTGAAGGCCCAGACGGCGCCAAAGGGGCGGAAGTCGCGCCTGGTCTCGAAGCGGACGGTGGCGGCGGGGCGCCAGGTCGGGAACTCGGCCTCGACGGAGGCGCGGAGCGCCTGGGAGGCGTTCACGGTCCGCTGGCAGAGGGCGCGCCACGACTCGCCGGCGGCGGGCGTGTAGGCGCTGCAGAGGGCCGTGGCGCGCCACTGGAAGAGGATCTCGTCGTGGGCGAGCACGATGTCGCGGAGGCGGCGCGCCGAGGCCCCCAGGGCGCGCACGGACCCGTAGTCGGCGGCGTTGCACACCTCAATCACCACCTCCGTGGGCAGGGCCGTGAGAGACATCCGGGGGAGGGGGGCGTTACCCGGCACCGCCAGCCGCTTTCGCCTCTGAGCGCCACCACGAGGACCGCGGAGCGAGAGAAGGAGCTGTAGAACGGCAAGAACGGCATGGCAGACCGGTACAGCTTTTCGCTGACGACGTTCAGCCCCAGCGGGAAGCTGGTGCAAATCGAGTACGCGCTCCAGGCCGTCAACCAGGGCGTCACGTCGCTCGGCATCAAGGCCGCCAACGGCGTCGTCCTCGCCACCGAAAAGAAGAGCTCCTCGCACCTCGTCAACGCAGACTCCCTCTCCAAGGTCTCGCTCATCACGCCCGACATCGGCATGGTCTACTCGGGCATGGGCCCGGACTTCCGCGTCCTCGTCGACAAGGCCCGCAAGACCAGCCACACCGCCTACAAGCGCATCTACAACGAGTACCCGCCCACAAAGATCCTCGTCCAGGACGTCGCAAAGACCATGCAGGAGGCCACCCAGTCCGGCGGCGTGCGCCCCTACGGCGTCTCCCTCCTCGTCGCCGGCCACGACGACTGCCAGGGCTTCAGCCTCTACCAGGTCGACCCCTCCGGCTCCTACTTCCCCTGGAAGGCCACCGCCATCGGCAAGGGCTCCACCAGCGCAAAGACCTTCCTCGAGAAGCGCTGGAACTCGGAACTCGAGCTCGAGGACGCCATCCACATCGCGCTCCTCACCCTCAAGGAGACCATAGAGGGCGAGATGAACGGCGACACCGTCGAGATCGCCATCGTCGGCGACCCAGCAGACCATCTGCTCGGCTTCGAGGGCGTCGCCGGCGCCCGCGGCCCCCGGTTCCGCAAGCTCTCGGCCCAAGAGATCGAGGACCGCCTCGACGCTTTGTAAAATAAAAGAATAGAGTACATTGCCGTCGTGTCTATTTGAAAGGCGCCTTGAGCGGGTCGATCACCACCCCCGGCTTCACCAGCACCCGCGGCTTGGTCAGCTTTTGGTGCGTGTCGCGCGTCGTCCACTGCGGTCCCAGGGGCATCCGCAACGACCGCTCGTACTGCTCCCGGTTCTCATACGGGAACGGCACGTCGTCTGCCGTGTACTTCAGCACCTTCTTGTTGAGCTTCTCGTTGATGATCACGTCCTTGAGCTTTGCGTCCTTCCGCTTGCTGGCCTTGATGCCCGCCACCTTCTTGACGAACTTCTTGCGCGGCTTGGCGCCGCCGCCAACCCAGCCTCCCCACCCCGGCAGTGTCACGTCCTCTTCGCGGTCCGCCTCGGCCTCGGTTTTCTGTCGCTTCTCGGCCTGGAAGTCGGCCACGACGTCGTCGCCGGCAAATGCTCGCCGCACCAGATCCTGCTGTGCAAAGTGTGGCGTGTCCCCGGCGTCCAGAGGGTCGGCGAGCTCTAGCGTCTGATCCAGATCGATGTTGACCTCCACCTCGCCTCGCCCACTCCGTTTTCGCTTTTTGAGCTTTTCTGCTGCCTTCACGGCGGCGCTCGACGAGCCGTCGACCACCTGGACCTTCTTTTGCCGCTGCACCGGCTTTGCCGCCGCAGCCAGCCAAGGGTTTTCAGCATCGTCTGGTGCGGCAGGCTGCGCTGGTGCCGGTTCCGGCGTTGCGTCCCGAACGTACACCTTGTCCTTCGCAGGCTTCTTAGCGAGGCGGTGCGACAGTGTGCGCTCGTCGTCCGAGGCTGCCGCTCGCTTCGCCTCCAGCTCGGCTGCCTCAGCCTCCTCCTTCGCCTTTTGTGCGCCCGGCACAAAGCGGCGCCGACCCGCGTTCAGCACCTCGTTCTCAGCGCCCACCACCTGGGTGTCCTCGTCGCTCGCACCTCCATCGGCTTCCAGCTGACGCAGAGCCTCCAGCTCCTGGCGGTTGTGCTTCCGCCGGTGCTCTTCGGCGTCGCGCATGAACTTCATGCCCAGCAGGCCCTTGCCAAGGCCCGCTTTCTCCGCTGCTGTTGCTTCGTCGTCGCTCGCACCTGGGCTCACATCGTCCTCGTCTGCCGACTCGGCGTCTGCGCCACCAATCTTTTGTCGGAGCGCCTCGCCACGTCGCAGCATCTCCTCCATCTCACTGCGGGTCTCTCGGTCCTTCGTGAAGCCCCGCTCGACCATGCTTCGCGCCCACTTGCCAGTGTTTTTATGCTTGAGAGTCATCCGTTCCCGTGCGCGGGCAGCGTCGTGGGCCTCATCGTCCGAGTCGGACCCCTCCACCGCAGCGCGCAGCCGTTCGCGCTCCTTCTTGTGTATCCGACGGTAGGACTTGGACTTGATCTTCTTTATCCGCTTCGCCTTCTGCTCTTCACGGAACATGAGCTCGCGCATCCGGCGTAGTTCGCCCTGTCGCCGCTGGAGCTCCTCGGGGGACAGTTTATTGGCGGCCAGCTCCTCAAATCGCGAGGCCGCCTTCTCGTCGGCTACACCGCTCTGGCGCAGAATGGCGTCCACGCGAGTCTCGAGACCCGTTGCCGGCTCGACAGGAGCGAACAGCGTTGGCTTTGCGGACTCTGGTTCTGGGTTCAGAGGGAACTGCAAGTGCTCCGCTTCGCGGTTGGCCTTCACGGTGTCCTGCCACTTTGACACCTCCTCGGTCGCCAGCTCGTACGCCGCCTTGCGGTCCAGTCGCTGCTGAATGCGACCGGGCAGCGGCACGCTCAGCGGCGCAGCCGTCACTGTCTGGCCGGTCTTGGAGCGGAGGAGGCCGAGGCGCTGCTCCGCCTTGGGGTCCTGTACGGCACCGACGAGATCCGCCAGGGTCAGCTTGCCGCTTTGGCCGCCCGTCAAGCCGAATTCTGAGTCGGCCTGGGTATTGTTGATCAGCTTTTTAGGCTTGGCCTGGCGCAGAGCGGCCTCGTCCGCTGCCGCGAGGTCGCTGACCGCCCCTCGCAGGCGTGCGATCTGCTCATCATCCAGGTCATCGCCGTCAACGCTCTCCAGTTCCAGTGCGCTGTCAGAGTCTGAGTCGGCGCCGTCGTCAGACTCGTCGTCAGACTCGCTCTCTGACTCTGATTCTTCGTCGTCGCTGACCTCGTTGAACTGGAGCTTTGGCCCACCAGCGTCATCGTCACTTTCAGACGGCTCTTGGTCGGCGTCGTCCATATCCCACGCCTGGGACAGCGTCACGAGCTGGCTCTCGTCGACGGAGTCGTAGTTGAGTTCTCCATCGTCAGAGTCCGAGCTCGCCTCTCCGTCGCTCAGCACCTCGAGGGTGTCGCCACGCTCGACGGTGTGGACGCCACGGGTCTTGTTTCGTTTCTGTCTGCTGGTGAGGACGAGATCATCGTCCGAGCCCATCGCCATGTCGCTGTCGATGTCCGAATCCTCGCCATCCTGAGGCCGCTCGTCTGCGCTCAGATCCAGGCCGGAGCTCTCGTCCGAGCTCTCGCGCAAGCTCACAGGCTTGCTTTTCCGCGGCCTCTGCCGTGTCTTTGCCCGTGCCATGTTGTCCGACGTCGTGGTGAAATTTCAAAAACTTTTGAGCCGCACGCATCAACATCAACGACGATAAGAATTACGCCACTATGGAGTTGCGGCGACGGCCCTCGCGCTCCAGAGGAGGGACCTCGCCGTTTTCCGTGGGGACAGGCATGGCGGACACGAGCCCCTTGGACTCTGCAAAGTCCGAGCTGCGACTGAACGTCGGGTCCGGGTTGTGGTACTCGTCAATTATGGGGTGCATCAGAACGGTCTGTTTCTTGATCGTCAGCAGGGTGTTGGTTGGAATGGTGACCCAGTCGTCGCGCTCGAACGTCAGCGGCTCCGACGCGACCATCACGACGTTCTGGGCGCGGTCTCGGCGCTCCATGGTGTACTGGCCGGGAGCATATTCGTAGAACCGGGAACCGGACGAGAAATGCAGCGAGGCGGCTTCCTCCTCGCGGCTCGTGATGTAGCGTGAGCAGACCACCGTCGATCCGTCTGTGACTGCAAAGTTGAGCAGCGACGGGTCTGCCGGGGTGCCGTCCTGCGAGGCCTCGTTAGTCCAGTCGCGTATGTACCCGATGGTGTCGAGCAGCGCCTGGCGCAGCGCCGACGGCGGGAAGGTGTCGCCCTGCGCAGGGTTGTGGCCGAGCCGGTCGAGGCAGTCGAGGAACAGGGCAAACGCCCACTCGGAGTCGGTGCCGCCCTGGACGAACAGGAAGTATGCGTCGTTGATGTGGCTCGCGAGGCGCCGTTTGATGTCGGAGAACCGCGAGATGTGGCCGTTGTGCATGAACATGAGCGTTTGGTACACAAACGGGTGGCAGTTGGTCTCTGAGAGCACGCCTGCCGTGGAGGCCCGGACGTGGGCGAACACGAGGTCGCTCTTCGTCTTCTCGGCGAGACGGGCCAGGTTGAGGTTGTTCCAGGCGGGCGTGATGGCGCAGAAGACACAGGGGCCGTCGCCAATCTCCGGGTCGCCGTGAGACGTGTAGTAACCGACGCCAAAGCCGTCGCCGTTCATGGGACGGCGCATGTCGAGGCGCAGCCGGCTGTCATAGCTCTGGTTGATGATGGAGTGGGCCGGCCGGGTCAGGAGATGCGCCAGGAGGATGGGCTCGCTGCCCTTGAAGATGAGGAACCGACACATGGTGTCGTGGCCTCAGTCGTGTTCGGCCCTCCTCTTGTATTACGCGCGCCGTTGTGTGACTGCATACGGGACTTCTGTGGAGAAACGTCAGTAACCGCCAGGACCGCCAGACACATGAACGAGCAGCCAGCACCGGAGCCTGAGGCTCCCGTCGTGCAGACCGTCGAGATCCAGGAGCCGGGACCTGGGCCCTACGAGGAGACAATGGCTGCCACGGCCGTCGAGCCGCCGCCTGCCCCGCCAGGACCGCCTGCCCCGCCCCAGCTGGTCACGCCGTCGATTCGGGTCCAGAAGCCACCACAGCGGCTCACAATCCCGCCCAGACCGGACCCCTCAGACCCCAACAGCGCTCCCGTGACCCCAGCGCCCCAGACCCGGCCGGGCCCGCCCGAATTCACCCGCCACATCGCCTTCGATACGTTCCAGAACAAGGACGCCACCGACTTTAGTCTCACGCTCCGCGAGACCCACAACGACTTCAGATACAACCGTCTCAGCCGCACCTTCATGTGTGGCACCGACACCAACGACTACTCCGACATGGCCCTCGAGTGGCTCATGGACGAGCTGGCCGAGGACGGCGACGAGCTCATCTGCCTCCGGGTCATAGACCCCTCGTCCCCGCTCACGTCTGAGAAGGCATACATCGCCGAGGCCCGCCGTTTCATGAACCACATCCTATTCAAGAACCACGAGCACAAGAAGCTGAGCATCACACTCGAGTTCGCCGTCGGCAAGGTGCAGGACCTGATTCAGCGCATGATAGAGGTCTACGAGCCGGCAATTCTCATCGTTGGCACCAAAGGCAAGAGCATCGAGGGTTTCAAGGGCCTGCTACCTGGCTCAGTGTCCAAGTACTGTCTCCAACACTCGCCCGTCCCCGTTGTCGTTGTTAGGCCAACGCACAAACGTGAGAAGAACGTTGCGAAACGCCAAGCCGACCCTACACGCACCACCTATCTGGATCTGCTCAAGAAGTCGCATGAGGCGGAGCCCAAGTTTTACGGCCGTGAAACATCATCGGAGCACAATTCGCTCCCATCCATTCCGAACTACCTTTTCCGCAGGAGCGAACGTTCTCGTTCTCGGACTCGAGACCTCTCCCCCGGCGGAACCTCTCCTGGCGTCATCTCACCCCGCGGCGCAGCGTCTCCTGGCATCATATCGCCCCGCTCAGGCACGCCACTCCGTGTCCAGTCGCCTACCACTCATGAGCACAAGAGACAGCATCTCCCCCACATATAGTGTATGTATTTATTTCCGCTAGTCCAGCTCACGAAGGAGTTCTTCCTCGTCGGCATAGTCCTGCTGTGACGTTTCCTCGTCTTCCTCCACGTCCGGCTGGCGGAGACGGCGACGGTATTGGCGGTTGTATATAAATGGTTCGGTGACAGCTTGGCGGAG
The DNA here is from genome assembly GCA_030407195.1 of [Candida] tunisiensis. Classification (NCBI taxonomy): domain Eukaryota; kingdom Fungi; phylum Ascomycota; class Dipodascomycetes; order Dipodascales; species [Candida] tunisiensis. The sequence goes on from JANJPH010000305.1 coordinate 6,406, forward strand.
GCGCTTTGCCTTGGTCTCACCCCAGCCTGCGATCTGGCCTGCGGTCGCCCCTCCGTCGCGAAACGCGTTCCGGAGCGACCCAAACTGGCCGACAAGCGACACGGCGTCGTTCTTGTTCACACCACGGATGCTTGTGATAGTGTCAACGAGACGTTCTGTGTAGTCGGTCTTCTGGAAGCCCTGGATCATGGTCGGCGGTGCCGACTCCAGCAGCTTCAGCTGCGTGAGGTACTGGGCCGCCTCGCGCGGGCTCCACGCAAGAAGCACAGAGTAGTCATTGTAGACGGACGTCTTGGTCAGCTCCTTAATGGGCTCGGCATGGTTGTCAATATCGACAACTACCAAGAGAATGCGGAGGTCAAAGTCGCGGCCCAGCTTGTTCATCCGTGAATAAATGTACTCGGGATGGAGCCGGTGGTATTTGAGCGAGATAAACAAGACTGCACACGTTGCCCCCGTCACGTAGTCCGCAGTGATGTCTGCGTACTCCCATGCCACATGGCGGATCTCCTTCAGCAGCGGGTTGCCCTTTTGCCGGTAGGACACAACCAGAGCGTTGAGGCCCACGGGACGGCTTGCCGTGGTGCCACTGGATGTGACCTGGGGCCGCTGGATAGCCGGCTGGCGAGCCGACTCGCCGTTTGATGCCTGGCCAGCGTTTCGCGACGAGCCAAGGTTCGGCCTGGCGATCTGTGGCCGCGCGATCCGGGGTCCTGCTTTGCCATCGGCGGCCGGCTTGGCCGATGGAGGTCCCTTGCCAGCGGTGGCCGGAACTGACGGCTGTCCTGCCGAGCCTTCAGAGGTACCGAGATCCAGCCGCCGCTTCTTGGTGACCTGCCCGGCACTCTGCCGGAGGTCCTCTATGCCGGCCAGCACGCGTCTGGTCTGGTCATCGCCCATGACCGAGTGGTGAACGGTCGTGCATGCGGCAAACGTGAGCATTCCCAAGGACACTTCGCGACATGGCAGACCAGAGGACGGTGGTGGACGTGCACTCGCTGAGCGCAGCGCAGCTGGCGGACGTAAAGCAGCAGCTCGAGGGCGAGGTTGAGCATCTCAGCGATTCGTTCCAGAAGCTGCGCCAGGCACGCCAGAAGTTCGAGGAGTGTATGGCAACCGTCGAACGCACAGCCAAGCCGGAGAACGAGGGCGCTGACATGCTGGTGCCCCTTACATCGTCGCTCTACGTTCCAGGGAAGCTCCGCGACCCCGAGACTTTTGTCGTCGACGTCGGGACTGGCTACTTTGTCGAGAAGTCCAAGGCCGACGCCGTCAAGTTCTACCAAAAGAAGATCGACACCCTCAAGCAGAACCTCATAGACCTGGAAACCGTCGTCAATGGCAAAATCTCCAACCTCCGGGTTGTCGAGGAAGGTGAGTTCTATGGGATCTATGGAACGTTACATGCTCGTCTAACACAGCGCTCAAGCAGAAAATCGCCGAGCAGCAGGCACCTCAGCCAAAGCCTCAGGCAGCGGCATCATGACCTAATTGATTGCTTTTTGGTTTCCCGACTTTGACTCTTTGGTGTCGAGCGACACGGTCACCGGCCCGTCGTTCACGAGTGCGACGTCCATCATGGCTCCGAAAACGCCGTCCTTGACACCGGCCGGGCCCTTGGGTAGACCAGCAGCCACGCGTTTCAGCACAACTTCGTAGAGATCTTTGGCATGGGCGCCTTTTGCAGCACCGTGGTAGTCTGGCTTGTTGCCCTTGCGTACGTTCGCAAAGAGCGTGAACTGCGACACACACAGCACCTCGCCGCCGGCGATGTCAGACACACTCCGCTTCCATTGCGCCGATCCGTCCGCCGCTGGCCACAGCCGCAGCTTCAGGATCTTGTTAGCCACGGTCTCGCAGTCGGCCTCTGTGTCGTCGTGACCCACACCCACTAGCACCAGCAGCCCGGCGCCGATCGAGCTCACTACCTGCGAGTCGACCGTCACCGACGCCGACTTTACCCGCTGAATAACCGCTCTCATCGTCGAGGCTTCGTCGTGTCGCGTGAGGGCGCAGGTCGTGAGCCATTTTTCATATATCAGGTCGTGAGCCCTTCGGTGGCAAAAGGTACACAACGGTCATGAGCCCTACAGTTTATTTGCCGCCATGGCCGTCAGTGGCCAACACAAAAACGAGTGCATTAGTACAGGGCATCTCTAGCGGCCAAAGAGGCGGGTGATGAGATACCAGAGAGAGCCAAGGAAGCGGAACGCAGCGAGGATCGCGACCGCCCATAGGATGACTGCCAAGTAAATCTTCTGTCGAAGCGTACCAGCGCCTCCAATGGCCTCACACTCTCCACCGCCAGCCTGCTGGCGCCGGAACAGACGCTGCGTTGCAGCGGGGTTCGTGCTCTGGCCTGGGTTCGTAACGCCTGGCGGCTGCGCGTTTTCGTCCTCCATGCCGAGACCCATATTAAGGACCAATGCCACAATGATGATGTTGGAGAAGATCCATGACAGCACCACTGTAGAGCGGAACATTGCATAGTAGTCGGTTTGCTTGTCTGCCTTGGACGGCTTGCTCTTCTCCTTCTTCTGCGGCTCCACTAGCACTTTGAGCTCGTTCAGATACGACGCATCAATCTCCTGCTCGTTCGTGGGCACGTCAACGGCTAGCTTGCCTTTAGTGTCCGATTTGGCAACACCCAGGTCGAGCTTCTGCACTGTGTCACCCTTTGTACCCCATGAAATATCGTGGATGTTGCAGAAGGCGTACACATTGAGCACGTTGATGTAACTCGGAGAGATGAGCAGGTATTGGATGAAGGAACTGAACATGTGCCAGGGCTCAAAGTATAGGAACGACGAAAGGAAGTAGAGCACGTAAGTCGACAGCATCGACACCACCAGATCGCGGAACGTTGGGTTGTTGACGACGAGTGCCCAACTCAACCTCCAATTGTTCATGCAAAGGGCAAACCGGACCGCCTTGATCGACACGAAAAATGCTGCAAAGATGAGATAAACCATGAGGATCGCAAAGAACAGCACCACCAGGATGTAGTACCACTGAGTGCCCTGTGGCCGGTTGCCAAATGACAGCACAAACGTCGTGATGATACACGCCACATACATCCAGAGGAAAACGATGCTCAAGACGTGCCCAGGAGCGAACTTCATTGATGGGTCCCCCAGCGCAGCTGTGAGGATTCTGAACACCAAGAAGAAATTGCCCACTGCAAACCACGAGAAAAGCATCGACACCAGCTGGTATAGCGACTCGATAAGTAGCATGAATTTGCGGGCAACCGAGTGGCCCGATCGCCAAATGTTGAACGTATGAGCAAGAGCGTAGATGGCAGCGAAGAACGATCCGTTCAGCCAACGCCGCCGCTGCAACACAAGTTCTGCCAGCTTGTCGGGCACATCTGTGTAGGCGTGCGATGACTTGACATATTTGAGCACCCACGAGCAGTGTTTCTTGGCCACGAGCTCGAAACATAGAATTCGATCCTCGGCAAGATACATGTTGGCGGTGAAAATGCCAGCACCCTGGTCGTGAAGGGTTTCGCCCTTGAAGTACTTCTCGAGTGGGCCGTTACCGTTCACGTCATTTTGCAGTGCAGCATAGCGATACGCTGAGAACGCACCGGGCAACACAGAGATGAACCCAAATACAGACTCGAGCGGCTTGTCCAAGATATTCGACATTTTGTACTCAAAGTTCTGAGCGGCAGCAAGCGGATTGATGACATAGTCTTGTATCTTGAGCTGAGCACGGATCTCGCCACAAGCTCCGCCCACGTTTGGGTGCATGTCAAACGTTTTCCATAAGTGATAGATGGAGTCAGAGCCTGGCTGGGTGCCAGCATCGAGCAAGATACAGACGTTGGGATTCAGGATGGGTCCGAAAGCTTGGAAGAACCACCGGTGAGAGTTGATTTTCTTCTTGTTCTTCTCCTTTAGGCAAAAGATCATTTGCACAGGAATGGTTTTCTCCGACGTCAGCCTTACCGTCTCACCGACGGATGCAATGCCTACCGTGGTTGTGTATTCGTAGATGTGTGCCTCGACAGGCTTGTTGTTGACAATGTTCTTTGCCAAGCCTTCCTGGTACACACCGAGAGCAGCCATGAGCGCTCGCGCCCGTGGGTTGATCTTCTCACGACCGTCTGAAACAACACAGACCACAACTTTCTTCCATGCGTCCTTGCCCCAGATCTTACTCCTTGTGCGGGTAGTCAGATGCTTGATGTTCTTGAACACACCTTGGAGGGTCCGTCCAAGCAAAATGTCGTCCTCATTGTACATGGTAATGACGATGAACAGCTCAGTATGCCTTGGCGTGGTGTAGCATGTCTGTCGGAGGGAGAAGTTGTTCTCGACGAACTTGGCTGGATCGCAGGTCGCAGCGGAATAGCGCATCATTGTGAACTCTCGCTCAGATCGCGGCTCACCGAGCTGCGAGAGCAGCTTCTTGCTGACTGGACAGTCAAGAACAAGGTTGCCACGGAAGAGGCGCACCTTCTTCATTGTCTTGGACCGCCGCGGTTGCTGGCCCTGTGGCGGAGGCGCTGGTGGTTGGAATAGTGTCGTCTCGTCGCCATCTTCAAACTCATCCTCATCGGCTCCATAGACCGGGCTCTCAAATGTTCCCGCCATCCCCGGTGGCGGGGCCGGCGGATAGAGGTCGGCTGGGTCGTATTCGTCGTCCGACATGTCCTCGTAAGTGTTGAGGGCATACTGGTCGCCCTGAATCGGGAACGGCTGGAACGACTCGTCGTCGCCATAGCTGCTCGCGCCGCTGCCACCAAACAGGTTGCCGATGCCGAGGGTGTGGTGCTGCGGCTGCGGCGGCGGGGTGAGGCCGCCGCCGGGGGGCGGGTACGTGTTTAGCGGATACGCCTCCTGGCCGTCATACTGAGGGTTGTAGGCATACTGGTTGTCGTACGGGGTGTGTGACGGCGGCGGCGCGTCGTCGCCGAACGGCGAGACGTGCTGCGCCGGGTCGTAGGGCCCGGCGTGGCCGCCTACACCCGCCACTCTGCCCGGGGCACCCGCCACACCTGGAATAGGCGGCCGGTCGCGATCCTGCGGCACGGGCGGCGGTGGCGGGGCGCCGTACGACGCCTGACGGCCGAAGCCGTGAGGCGGCTGGTCGTCGAACGGAGACTGCACCGGTGTGTTGGAAATGCTCGGCTCGTAGTACGCGTTGTCCCCCCACCGCACGTTCTGGTCTGCGGGAGGTGCGTACGGATTTGGAGGAGGGTTGGCCCTCCCTGACGAGTATGGGTTTGGAGCGGGATTGGATCTCCCTGAAGAGTATGGGTTTGGCGCGTCGCTGTAGTAGTTGCTCTGCGGATTCGAATGGCGTCGCGGATCCTGAGCCATGTAGGGGTCGTCGTCGTCTGGCGCGCCCGCTGGCTGGTACCCTGGGTTAGCGATCCGGGTTGTGGTGGTGCGTCAGTCCACGGGGGGACTGGAGACACAGCTGAAACCACCCCGTGGTGCCTCGCAACGGTTGCGACGCAACGTACCTCGGCGTCCCGTCATTGTGAGCTATTGCGGGCCGGAGCCGCTATATGTAGGACGTGGCGGGTCCTGGAGGTTCCCCTTTCGCAACAGGGATCTGCGCTTGGTGCTGGTGACTGTCCACTGGCTTGGCCCTACGGCTCCACCCGGCCACAGAGGTTGCGGTCCAATTGCGCTTGTGGCGGTGTTGCAGCAGTCCCAGCCCACCTTGTCTCGCCCTGAAGCCTGCCCGTCAGCGGCCGTCACGCGTGGCCTGCTCTTGTCTCCTCAGGTGCCTCCACACCCCTGGTTAAACCAAGACGCACGTACCAGGCCAGAGCGAAAAATTAAAAATAGACATGCCAACGGCGCGCCGCCTGGCTGTGCACAAAGGGCGGAGCAGACGCCGCGGCGGGCGCGGGATCCGGCCTTGGCGGTGTGGCTGCTACGCCACGGGGCGCGTAGGCCGTCCTGTAGTGCTCCTCGTCGCGCTCCGCCGGTCGTGACATTTGACGGGACCTGCAGACCACCAATGCCTTCACACTCCGGGCCCCGTCGTGGACAATTATATTAAAAAGATCGCCACCAGCGG
>JANJPH010000306.1:0-12355 GCA_030407195.1 [Candida] tunisiensis
TGTGCTGCCCTTGTAAACAACTACAGTGCGGTCCTTGAGCTGACCGACGCGAAAGAACTGTACGTCGCGACTGCTCGAGAGGCGTGTCCCACGCGCTGTCTCACCCACCGAAACACGGTACGTGGTACCGTCTGGCGACCGAAACGGTACGTCTGCGGGATCCCTGGCCCGCGTCCGCAGGTCGCCACCTAGCGAGCCAGCAACCAAACGCACGCCGTATAGGTGCTGGCGATCAAAGAATGTTTCAGCACGCCGTTGGGCCCTCGAGCAACGGTCAGGCACGGTGGACATGTGGTCCACCGGCCGGTGGCAGCTGAACGGCCCGCCGACGCCAGATCACCTACAATACAGACCGCCACACACGACACCAGACCAAAACACGACAACTTACACACCAGAACACTACCACCACCACCGCTCGAGTACACCAACCACCACCACGTACCAAACCTTATCGACTCTCGTACGTAACCGTCTACACCTGCCACCCCTGCGGTATGCAGGTCCCCGGGATTTGTGATCCGCGGACCCCGCCACTCACTCGACCGGCTCAAACGTCAGCCACGTAGCGTGCCCCACGGGGTGACTCGTGTACTTGTCGGCCATCGCCATCCCTGACGCATCGTCAAACCCCGCGGCCACCCGGCTCGTGTACCGCATGTATATCGCCGCCGCCGCCATCTTCATCTCCTCCGACGCCAGGTGCATCCCCAGACACATGCGCACCCCGGCCCCAAACGCCGTGAAGTTCCGGTTCATCGCCCTCAGCTCCTCCTCCGTCGCGTCCGTCCACCGCTCCGGCCGGAACTCCCCGGGCTCCTCATACACGTTGGCGTCACGATGCAGCGTGTACGGCTGCGTCGAGACAATCGTGCCTGGAGGCAGCATCGTTGGCTCGTCGAGGCAGTCGTGCGTCCCCGCATACAGCGACGGCGCGCTCTTGGAGTAGCCGCGCCACATCAGCCCTCGCGGCCCGACCACCCGCGGCTCGGCCCCAGGTATCGCCGAGTACACCCGCAGCGTCTCCTTGAGCACGCCGTTCAGGTACGGCAGCTCGTCGAGCGTCTTGTACGGGCCGGGCGGCGTGAAATCGTCGCCAGACGCCGGCCCAAACGCCGCCACAAGCTCCTCGCGCAGCTTGCGCTGCACCTCCGGGTGCCGCGACAGGTGCCACGTGAGATACGACATGGTCGTGCCGGTGGTCTCGTGGCCCGCAAATATGTGGTCCTGCATCTCCGAGTACGCATCGTAGCCGACGATGCCCTTGGCCCACAGCTTGCTCAGCGAAGACAGCACAGTGCCGTCCTTGGGCGACGCAAAGCAGTTGGACAGGTTCCACGCCCGGCACGCCTCGGCCTGTGCCCGGATCACGCGGCCCGCCGCTAGGTCCCAGAACTGAGGCGCCAGCGTGGTCCAGAACCACATGGAGCTCTGCGTGCGATAGTCCTCAACGACGCGGCGGTCTCCAAACACCAGATCCGAGCCGTGCGCATCGCCAAACGAGAACGCCGTGACAGTGTCCATCGCCATGGCGTGGAAGAGGTCGTACACATCGCAGCGTTCGCGATGCGCATCGATGAAGGCGACCGTGCTGCGCACTCGCTTGGCGGTCATGGACTCGATCTGCGGCGACGCCACGCTGCTCTTGGAGTACAGCGGGCTGAGAATGCGCCGCCGCTTGGCGTGGTCGGCCTTCCGGATCATGCTAAACCCGTTGAGGCGGCCATAGTTGCCAAACTGCGCATAGAAGTGGCTCTTGTCGAGGTTGTCGACATATATGTCCCGGATGTAGTCCGGATCAGCGATAGAGACCTCCCCGGGTCCGATCCGCACAATCGGGCCGTATTTCTTGTGCAGGGCGTGGACGTAGCGGTTCCGCTGCTCGCTCCACGTCTTCCAGAGGATCCAGGCCCGAGTGATAGCCGCTATCCGCGGTCCCGGCACCTTGGCCAGTGGCGATAGGTAGAATGGCTGCAGCACCAGGCAGTAGAAGAGTGCGACGGCCGCTGCTGTCGCGGCGACAGCCGGGTTCAGAACGATCTCAGTCACGAGTGCCATTGCGAAGTCCTCGGCGCCGTGGGACACACGGATCCGCCGGCCACTTTATGGGCCTCCACCCCGCCATCGGCTCGTCGCTGACCCTTGACATAAGCTGACAGGACCCCGTCCGGGTAAGCGGGTGGCATCAGTGTATTGCAACTCACAGAGGGCGGGGAGCCGAAGCTCGGGTGAGTGTCTCGGGCGCGCAGACCGGCCCTGGGGCCCGGCCAGCGTTGCCGTCCGGGGTGCAGCGGACGGTGTCACGGTGATCACATGACCTCTACTCGCATGACACGATCACATGACCAATTAGCCACGTGACTACACTCACGTGACACACACAGCCTCACGTGACCAGTGCGGCGCCTGCCGGATTCGGCCTGCAGGCCCCCCTTTTTGGCCGGGGCGGGCTGTGCAGGTGCCCCGCACAAGTGTGGGCGCGGCGCTGTCCACGGCGCAGGCGGCGGGGTTACGGTCAGCACTTGCGCAGACCCCGTGCCTAGAGCAGCATATTTGTCGCAGCCCAAATGTCAGCCTTGAAAACGCCTAACAGAGCGTCCGGACCACGACCACGACAAGGCTGGCTATCGCTGCGAACCCTTGCAAACAGTCTTGAAACCCCGCGGCACTCCTAGCAGCAGCAGATCAGCCGCCAATTGGCCCAGTATTTGACCCCCTGACCAGCCCAGTGCCCTCCCGCACCAGGCCAACAGCAAGCAAACAAACAAACACCCCAATGTCTGACCAGACTCCCCTCCTGGGTGGCAGCGGCCACCGTAGCCGCAGCGGCCACGACATCAGGGCCAAGCTGCGTGCCACTTTCCTTGGAAACCCCGTCAACGTTCTGCTCGTCTTTGTTCCGCTCGGCATCATTGCAGGCGTGCTCGAGTGGGGGTCCACCACCACCTTTGTGCTCAACTTCCTGGCCATTGTGCCTCTGGCGGCGCTGCTGTCGTTCGCCACCGAGGAGCTCGCTGCCAAGGTCGGCCAAACCATCGGCGGTCTCATGAACGCAACCTTTGGCAACGCCGTCGAGCTGATTGTTTCCGTTGTGGCGCTGACCCAGGGCGAGATCACCATCGTCCAGGCATCGATGCTAGGTTCCATTCTGAGCAATCTGCTGCTCGTCCTCGGATGCTGCTTTCTCGCCGGCGGGTGGGGCCGCGAGCAGCAGTCGTTTGACGCCACCATCGCGTCGACCATGAGCTCGCTGATGGCGCTCTCGACCATCTGCCTGCTCATTCCTGCGGCGTTCAACGCGTCCGTGGATCTCAGCAAGCATGCCACAGAGCACCGCATCCTCGAGCTGTCGCGTGGCACCGCCATTGTGATGCTCATCATTTACATCCTGTACCTCTTCTTCCAGCTTTACACGCACCACGACCTCTTCAAGCGCGCAGAGGGCGAGCCCGAGGCCGCCGAGGACACTGTGCTGAACCCGTGGGAGGCGACTGGTCTGCTGGTGGTGGTCACTGTGGTGGTTGCGATCTGCGCCGAGTACCTCGTCGACTCTATTGACGACATTGTCGAGTCCAGCGGCCTCAGCAAGACGTTCATCGGTCTGATTCTGCTGCCTATTGTTGGCAACGCCGCTGAGCACGTCACTGCTGTTGTGGTGGCCTACAAAGACAAGATGAATCTCGCCATTGGCGTGGCTGTGGGCTCGTCCATGCAGATTGCCCTGTTCCTGACCCCGTTCCTGGTTGTGCTGGGCTGGATCATCCAGCAGCCGATGACGCTGTTCTTCTCCACTTTTGAGACAGCCGTCATGTTTGTTTCGGTGTTCATCACCAATTACCTTCTTTCGGACGGCAAGAGCAACTGGCTCGAGGGCGTCATGCTGCTGGGCACGTACGCCATCATCGCCATGGCGTTCTTCTTCTACCCCGCCGAGAACACGTCTGTGTAGGCCAGCCGCAGCGCGGGCGACCGCGGCCGGTCCGGCATTCTACCGGCCTTTGGAGGACCAACAACCGACGCAGGGTTTCAGGCTGATTTAATTAAGCAGATTTTGTTTGTGTCCGCACATAGCGTCCAGAATGGCCGGGGCCGCCATTACGTCCAGCATGGCCGGGGTGGCCGAGAGTCTCGGCAGCGGGATTTTCGACCGCCCTTGCTGTGCCAGGCTGGTCCAGGCCCACACTAGTAGTCGCGCGTCACGCGTTGGTCCCGATGGCCCCCGTCTCCCTGTCCGGCGTCGGTGTCCGTGCCGTGCAAACATTTGCTTATTCATGCAAATGTACATCAAGGAGCACGTTTTTCCGCAAACTGCTCAAGAGGCGCTGAACGACAGCGAAACCCTGGACACATCACACTGGCGCCTTCCACACCTAAGGAGGACCTGCGATCTCGTGTTCGTTCTCCGTCTGTCTGCCTGTCCGGGACGGCCCAAGCCGGCAAACTCAACGCGTTCCAGGAGCCTACCGCGGCCCAGACCATCCAGACCTCAGCACACCCTGGCATCAACACGAATTCACCACGGCTAGCTGACCGCTCGAGTCGCGAGCTTTCTGAACTACCGCCCCGGACCTGTCACAAGCACAATGGGAGGCCACGACGTGCCCCGGCTGTGGGGTGTGCCCCTCAAGCTGATATCGCTGGTGACGCTGACGGTGCAAAACTCGTCACTCATCCTCATCATGCACTACTCCCGGGTCATGCCAGGCTATGACGCCGACTCTCGGTATTTCGCCTCGACGGCAGTACTCCTCAACGAGGTTATCAAGCTGATATTCTGCGTGGGCGTGTCTGTCAACCAGATCGGCGCGCGAGCAACCTGGCGGCAGGTGTTCTCGGACGACTACTGGAAGCTCTCCATCCCGGCCATCCTGTACACCATCCAGAACAGCCTCCAGTACACGGCCGTGTCGAACCTGGACGCGGCCACGTTCCAGGTCACCTACCAGCTCAAGATCCTCACCACGGCCATGTTCAGCGTGACTATGCTGAAGCGGAAGCTCTCGCGCGCCCAATGGCTGTCGCTGCTGCTTCTCACGGCGGGCATCGCGCTGGTCCAGGTCCCCACAGAGAAGTTTGCCGACCTCCTCAACGCGTCGCAGTACTACATCTCGTCGCTCCTGGGCACGAGCGATGTCAGAAAGCGCGCTGTCGAGGAAGTGGCCGGCGTCATCCCCAAGATCCAGCAGATCAAAGACGCTCTCGCCGGCAGGCCAAAGCTCGAGGGCACGACCGGTGGCGTGTCCAACCCGGGCGGTGCTACTGGGAAGGAGCACGTGGAGAAAGCGGTGACTGCCGCTGCGGCTTCAGCCATTGCTCACGGCGAGATGAACCGCTCGCTTGGCCTTGTCGCGGTCATAATCGCGTGCTGCCTGTCCGGGCTCGCGGGCGTGTACTTTGAGAAGGTGCTCAAGGGCTCGAACGCATCTCTCTGGGTGCGCAACATCCAGCTCTCGTTCTTTTCGCTCTTCCCGGCGTTTTTCATCGGTGTGATGGCCGTGGACGGCGCAAAGATCTCAGAGAAGGGCTTCTTCTTCGGGTACAACGGCGTGGTGTGGACGGCCATCTTCTTCCAGGCGTTCGGAGGGATTGTGGTGGCGCTCTGCGTGAAGTTTGCAGACAACATTGCAAAGAACTTTGCCACGTCCATCTCTATTCTCATCTCGTTCGTGGCGTCGGTGTTCTTCTTTGACTTTGTCATCACCGTCAACTTCATCCTGGGCGCCTCCCTGGTGATCTACGCCACCTACCTCTACTCGCGGCCGCCACCGCCGGGCGAGGCAAGGCTGCCGACCACAGTCCAGCACTCGGACCGTGGAGGCGGCTCGTACGGGCGCGTTGCCACGTCAGAAGAATCAAAGCGAGAGTGCTAGGCGCTTCGCAATATTTATTTGCCGTGGCCAGCCGGCAACAGCTCATAGACCCTGTGCAAAACAAAAACAGTATATTTTCGCTCCGTCCCTCATCAGCAGTCGTACCGTCGTTAGCCTTAAATTACGTCTGGAAAGCCGCCGCCGTTCAGCTCGCGCTCCAGCTTCTCGATGTGTGGAGGATGCTGGATCCGGAGTGGCGGCTTCTCCTTTTCCTTGCGGAAACTGAACTTAGTGCGCAACTTATTCGTCATTTTGATGGCCAGATCCTGGCCGTCGTCGTCAAAAGACGAGCCAGAGTGCTTTCGTTGGGCCGAGGGCGCCGGGCGGCCCAGCGTTTCGTGGCGCGCAAACGCGCCCGAGAACACCGCGGCCTGCGGCCCCGCAGGGATGGTGTTGTACTTGTTGTAGATGCCGAGGTCGGTGCCGGGGGCCTTGTACGCCGACGACGGCGCAGGCGGCGTCTGAAAGGCGCTGAAAGACGGCACCCGGCTCGAGTTCTGGGAATACGGCTCATCGGCGCTGGTCTCAGCGCGCGACTCGTCGCTGCCGAAGCGCACGCGGTGGGCAGCGGGCAGGTAGCTGTCGCTGTCGCTGCGAAGCTCGCTGTAGTGTGGCCGAGAGTACTCGTGCCGGTGGACAGCGGGACTGCTCATGCAATGGCGGTGGTCGGCGTAGGCCGGGGCCCGGGGACTGCCGTAGACGGGGCTCCGCGGCCGTGGCCGGTCGGGGTAGGGTGCGCTGTCGGCGGAGTGGCGGCTGGCAGGCGACGAGCCAAAGTCGCCGCTGAGATAGCTGTCGACGCTCTGGGCAACCTTGTCCTCGAAGCGGTCGCCGGCAGGCGGTGGTGGGTCGTCGTAGCGCTGGTGCGCGAGGTCGTTCTGGTACTTGCGCAGCATGACGCTGTCGCGGGCCGAGTGCGAGAGCTTTCGGCGGGCCGGTGTCCTGGGGGAGGCGCGGCGGACGGGCGGCGAGACGGCGCCGTCGACGACCTCGCTGAACGGCTGGCGGCGGTGGGCGGTGGGCGGCAGCTGCCAGCCCTCGACGGCTTCTCGGGGGTCGTCGTACGGGAGGGCGGCGGGGGCCCAGGGCTTTCGGCGAGGCGGGGACAGGTCTAGGTCGTCTGCGCGCGGGGTGACGGGGGAGCTGATGCTCGAGAGGCTCGAGTCAGACGAGACGTGGCGGGGGACGGGGTCCGGGAGCGGGTGAAGCTGTTGCCGGAGGGACGACGAGAGAAGGTCGTCGCGACGAGACATGCTGTCGTGTGTGACGGCGGGCGGTGCGTCCGAGGTGGCCCGGCCCATATATGGGTCCGATCGCGACACGAGTCGGGCGAGGTGAAACACTGGCGGAGACCCACTGCACCCGACCCGGTGCGGGCGCATTGGCTGGTCCAGAGGGCCCGTTCGAGGCATGTTGCGGGCGGGGGTCAGGCCCACGGGTTGCAGGCCACGGGCTGGTGCTATTAAGACTGGGGTTTGTGGCCGCTCATTGTGGCAGCCTGTGTGTCGGAGACCATCAACAATGGCGTGCCAATGTGTCTCACCATCGCGACCCGCGTCGCTCCAGACGCAGCCATCGCGCGCGCTGGCGTCACCCGTCACGGCTGGGGTGCGGCCGGTGACGGGGTCCTAGCCTGTCCCGGCGATGGTGAGCGCGATTAGCGTGGTGCCAATGTTTTGGTCCGTCGCGATCGCGCTGGGGTCGGTCGGTCGTCGTCGCCGCCGGTCCGGCCGACGAAACGAGGTACCGGTACCGCCCGCGACGGGTACTGGAGCCGGTGGTGCAGCCCGAATGAAACGGGCGTCGTTAGTGGTGGGAAAGCCCGTCGGTGGAGGTAGCCGGTTGCGGCCGGCGCGTCGGTCCTCGTAGGGCGTAGGAGCTATAGGGCCCGTAGGGTCGTAGCGGGGGTCGTAGCAGGGCGTCATGGGGTCGTAGCTCGCAGGCGTTCGTCCATCGTAGGCTATAGGCGGTCGTCCTGGTCACGTCGTCCGGGCGGCAGACCAGGGGAGCCCTGGCGGGGACGTGGCCGGCCCCTCCCTCGAGCCGGCTGGCGAGGCAGCCCGTGCCGGGCCGTCGGGCCAGCCGTGGCCCGGCCGGCCGGCATCCCAGCACGTAGACTGGCCGGCACGGTCTATACACCTGCCGGCTGGCGCCCAGCACATACACCGGCCAGGCACAGCGCTTGCACCAGCCGGTCGGGCACAGCCGGGCACAGCACATAGACCGGACGGCTGGCACGGCACACCGGCCGGCTGGCACAGCACGCAGACCGACATTGCAGGCCACAGCCCTTGACAAAGTAGACCAGCACGTAGACAGCCGTCGACCAGCACGTGGAAAGCACGTAGACAGCACGTAGACGGCACGTAGACCAGCACGTAGACCAGCACGTAGACCAGCCGTCGACCAGCACGTAGACCAGCCGTCGACCAGCCGTCGACCAGCACGTAGACCAGCCGTCGACCAGCCGTCGACCAGCCGTCGACCTCGCTGCAAAACGGACGGCCATCGCCGGCCATCATACGCTGACAGCGGCTTGTCTGCCTACGGGTGTAACATGGGGCCTGAAAGAGGCCCTCCTAGCTGCATAGACAGCCCTGCTGCCATTCAGAGAGCCCTCCAAGCTACATGGACAGCCCTGCTGCCAGAAGCCCTGGCTACGTACGCTGCCGTCCAGCCCTGGCTACGCTGCCTGACATCCGGCCCCGCTACCTGACGTCGACGGGCGGCCTTGCTGCCTGACATCGCCGGACGGCCCTCGCTACGTCGACGGACGGCCTTCGCTGCCTGACATCGCCGGACGGCCCTCGCTACATCGACGACAGACCTTCGAAGCCTGACATCCGGCCTTCGCTGCCTGGCATCGACGGCCCTGACACCCACGGCGCCACAGCACGCCCTGACATCGACGGCCGACCGTACGGTGCAAGCGACGGCGCCTCGCTGCCTGCCATCGACGTCCCCCCTGACGTCCACCATTCATCGTCCGACGACCGCCCGCCGACGACCGCCGCCGACGGCCACCGCCGGCCCCGCCAGCGCCACGCCAGCCCGCCCACCGTACGACCGCCCGATCCGGGCCACGATTAAATGAACGTACTGATTGCGGTGTTGCCACTTTGGGCCCCGTCTTATTGTGTCTGCACTCAATCGGCGCGTCGCTGTGGCTGCTCGCGCTCGATTTCATTACACCCGCAGGTCCGAAACAGATCCGCGCCTCGCCTAAGATTAGGCTGTGCTCGGCTACGCTCGGCTGCAAGCTGTGGCGGGTGCAGTGGCGGTTGCCATGGAGGCGGTGTCTCGCGTGGGCGCTCAGCTGAGCTGACGTTGACGCTGCCGCTGGCGCCGGGCCGGCGCTGGGCTGGCGCTGGCGCTGACGCTGGGGCTGGCGCTCATGCTGACGCTGAGACGACTGTGAGCGCCTCGGAGCGTCCAGACAGGTCGCCGCCAGCTAACGGCCGGCTGCCGTCCACTGTCCAGCGCCAGAGCGCCCGTACCGCACGTAGCGCTGCCTTCCCAGAATGTCAAACCCCAGAACGTCAACCCAGAACGTCAAACCCCAAACCCAACCCCAACCCTGTCCCGTTTCGGCCGGCCGCGCGGCTGACCCAGGGTAATGTAGGTCTGCCACCACAAAACGACCGGCCGCGAAAAATGCCTTCCCTTCCTCAGCACCAACACCCAGCAGGTGAGTAGCCCGCGACACAGAGCACCTACGTGATGAGACAATGAGCTGTGCACCAGTCCGAATGGGAAAATGTTCTCTCCCGTGCCATGTGGTCTCTTATATACCCAAATTTCTGATCCCTCCGTGTGGTCGCCTGGTCCGGCAGTGGAGCTCGGCTAACACAGCGCCCCAGCCTCGGCCGTTGTAGACCTAATACATGGTGTAGCATTGTCACAGACGTAGACGCTGCCTCGGCGGCCCGTATTGCCCGGCGCAGACGTTTGGTGGACTCCAGGCGGGCGTCACACGTCGCACAACGGCGAAGGTGCCTGCCGTGGCGCCAAACTTCGGTGCAGACGTTTCGGCACAGACAATGGCCTTTGGCACGACAGAGCTAAACTTTGGCACAGACAATGGCCTTTGGCACGACAGCGTGGGCCAAACTTTGGCACAGACAATGGCCGACTTCGGCACGACAGTGCGGCCAGACTTGAGCGCAGACGCAACGGCGACTCGGCCAGTTGCATTGTCAAACTTCGGTGCAGTCGTTTCGGCACAAACTTCGGCACAGACAATGGCCACACTCTGGCACGGACAGGACACTGCTCAAACTTCTGTGCAGACGCTATGACGACGCTGCCAGGCGTGGCGTCACGTCTCGGTACGGACGCAGTGGCAGACAATGTGGCCGTTCTTCGGCACAGAGCTTCGGTACAGACAGCGTGGGGTCACCTCGGTGCTCCCGCCACCAAGCTTCCCCACAGACGCAGTGACCCGCACAGACGCAATGGCATGGCGCCCTCGTAAGCCAGCGAACGTAGACACAGAGACGGGCCAGACGGCAGCAGACCGCAGCGTGAGCACGCCGCACCGGCCTCCGCCCCATACAAGCCGGCCTGAAACCCGCGGCTGGGGCCCCTTAATCTGAGGCCCCAGTGCAGCTCCGCTCCTGACGATCCACGGTGTGGCTGCACGACTGCCTCACGCAGGTGGCAAACCGCCGGCCAGCCACTGCGCCAAACCCCACCTCTCACAGGCTGGGCCGGCGAACACCCCTGCACCGCTGTGGGCCCACTGGTGGGGCCGCTGGGAACATGGGGCCACTATGCTATAGCCTCGGTGCGTGCGGGTTGCCGACCCATAGTGCGATGGGGCCGAGCTGTCCGAAGACCGGCAGGACGCGTCGAGCCACGTGTGGCCGACGAGCCGGCCGTTCGGCCGCAACGCGGCCGCTCCAACGCATCCGGCTGTTTGCCCGCAAACGCGGGCGCTGCTGCAATCGGCCGGCCCTCTAGCGGGTCTCAGACAGCCAAAGCGCAGGGGGCCAGAAGGGCCGAGGATCGCATCACCACTGCAGCCTTCACGTTGGCCCTAACAGTCGGCGCCGGCGGCGCCACTGCTGCAACCAACGGCCGGGCCCTGGTAGGCGTGGGTTTCACCAAGGCTGGCGGGGTTGAGTCGGTGGAGACCACGGGCAATTGAGCATGCCTGGCCGGGCGGGCCACCCCGGCTGCTCTATTAATAACAATCGCGTCCCTGGAGGGCCCGTCGCCTGGTCAATCGCCAGCAGCCGCGACTGCATCGAGCCGCTCCCTCGCCAGGAACGCCAGATGAGTCGCGTGCGGTGCCGGTTTTGAGAGACGCGACGTGCGATCAGAGGCTACGCGTTCCATGTCGGCACGTGTAAGAAGAGCCTAACGCCGGCCTTGGCTATGAGCCGGCCCGTCTTTGGCCATTGTCCTGCCGATCCGCTGGCGTGCCAGAGGGGACATCGGCAAGGGTTTTTCGCAGACCCCGTCTGGGTATCAGCGAGACTGGCAGCCAGGGTGTGCGCAGCCGGGCGCCGACAATTGACGTCTCGGCTGGGTCTGGCGTGCCGGGGCCGGTGACAGGCGCAGGCGGCTGTCGCGGACGGCGGCGTGTGGGCCGACTTTTTTGTGGCGCTCGGCTCACGTCCGAGATGGGGCGTCCATGGGCCAGCTTACGGCACTTGACAGCGGCAGGTTCGCTGATCGCGGGGACCCGCCGTGATTGCAGGGGCCTGACAATGTGAACGCGTAGCTATTCCGAGCAGGCCGGTCCGGTCTACGATGCCCTCCCCTGCGCACACAGGTGCAGAAATCTGTTCTGATCCGCGACACTGCGCGACGCGCACCACGGCCCTTTGGAGAGAACGCATGGGTTCCCGTGGGAACGGGTTCCGGCCAAGGGACGGTGCGCCTGCACAGGAAGCAAGCTTGGCGGCGAGCCGAGGCGCCTAGTGTGGCGGCGTGGACGCTAGGGGGCTGGACGCCAGACGCGGAGGGCCGGAGGGCAGGGCCGGGCCAGGGCCCGGCCAGGGCAGGGTCCGGCAATTGGCCGAGACGAACGGCCGAGGACCAGGGACTGTTCGACCGGGGCCCTAGGACCGGACAATACGGCGAGACATGCACTAGAACGGAACAGGCTCTGAAACGTGGGGTAGCCCGCGGCCGCCCACAAAGGACGGGGTCCCCTATGGCCCCGTATGGGTCAGGCCCGCTCCGGTCAGTCCCCCCCCCCCGTATACCGCATAAGTCACGGGCCTATTATGGGCCGCCACCCCCCGTCAGGGACGGGCGCGTAGCTGTCAAGAGCACAATTTCGCAGGCTGGGCCCGCATTTGCCGAATTGGGAAAAGTAATAGGCGCTGATAGCAGCATCTTGCAGCGCGCCCTGCTGTGGTAACAACGGTTTCGCTGCACAAGCGTTGCGTTACTTGGGGGGTCTGAGATCCGGGGGGCGGGCGTGTTAAAAAAGAAAACGCTAGAGTCACCGACGGCGATGGCGCACGTCGGTG
>JANJPH010000307.1:0-12399 GCA_030407195.1 [Candida] tunisiensis
GGTCCGGCGCCCGGCCGCGCCGTCCCGGGCCCGTTCCGGCCTGCGCGCCGCACGCCGGCGCTTACCCCAGATTTGCTGACCTAACGCCTTACGCAATGCGCCGCCTGCACCTCGCGTAAGCGGTCGCAAAAATTGGGGAAATGGCGGTCGCACCGATTGGAGGCTCAGCACATCACGACATATAGGTATATTAATTCGGGCCGCCCGCAAAACCGCTCGTCGCCAGCCTCGCCAGACCCCGTCGCCTCGTCCAAGCCCCCACAGGCACGCAAAAAGAGACCGAGCACCGACCGACAAACTCTGTTTTCCACCGTCCCTCGTGACACTCCCCGTGCCTCGGCCACCCAACTCAACAAGTACCCACCGCCCAGCCGGACCCCGAAAGGACCCAAGCAGGCCCGCCCGGAGCCTCTCAGCCGGCCCGAACAGAGCCAAGCCGGCCCGGACCACTTCCCGATACCCCGAGCGCGCCACCAGCCGCCCGCCAGCCGGCTCCAAACCACCCTCCCGCCCACCGATCTCTCCCCGACCACCACCATGCCCGACGGAGCCCAGGCCTGGAAGCTCATCAAGACCGCCAACAACCCGACCGGCCGCATATCGCAGGCATGCGACCGGTGTCGCAGCAAAAAGATCCGCTGCGACGGCAAGCGGCCCCACTGCTCGCAGTGTCTGAGCGTCGGCTTCGAGTGCAAGACCTCCGACAAGCTCTCGCGCCGCGCCTTCCCCCGCGGCTACACAGAGTCCCTCGAGGACAGGATACGGCAGCTCGAGGCTGAGAACCAGAAGCTGCTCGGCCTGCTCGACATCAAAGATGAGCAGATGGAGCTGCTCTCCAAGGTCGAGAGTCTCAGCCAGGGCGCCCAGAAGCCGCCCCAGGCCTCGCCAAGCATGGCCAAGGTCTCGCCGTCCGCCCCGGCGCAGCAGCCCGAGGAAGACGACGACGAGTGCTACACGTTTGACCAGTACAACACCCTGTGCCAGGACGACACCTACATCGGCGGCTCGGCCGGAGGAGCGTTCCTCGACTCGTTCGTGCTCAAAATCCGCCCACGATACCCTGCCATCGCGCACCTGCTCGAGCCGTCCGTGGTTCACTACAACTTTGCGCGCATGTACACCCGCCACTCCGACCCCTGCACAGAGCCGCTCTCGCCGCTCTCGCTGGGCGACGGCTACGCGACGCAGCCGCTAAAGCCGCAGCAGCGCTCATTCGACAGCACCATCACTCTGCCGTCCACGCTGACGTGCGACCAGCTCATCTCGACCTACTTCCAAGAGTGGCAGGTCATGTTTCCAGTGCTCAACCAGTCTGAGTTCCTCCAGCGGTACCACGCAACCCTCGCCCAGCTCTCCTCGGGCGGTGGTGCCCGTGATCGCGAGTTTGAGCTCCAGCTCTTGCTGGTCCTGAACCTGGCAGCGTTGGCGTCTCGCGACCACCAAAAGGCTGGCGCGGACCGCGTCAAGGAGATATGGGACCTGCAGTCAGAGTGGACGCGGCACATGGGCCCCTTCCTCCAGCACGAGTCTCCTCTGTCGCTCACGACGCTCCGGACGCTCTTCCTGGCTCTGCTCTACTCTATGAACACGGGCAACCATGACAACATCTGGAAGTACCGCGCGCTGACCGTCAACATGGCCCTACGTCTGGGGCTGCACCGATGTGCAAAGACCCTCAAGACGGCGCGTGGCGCGCCGCTCAGCGTTTTTGAGCAGGAGTCGCGAAGCCGCCTGTTCTGGGCCATCTACTCTGCGGACGCATTTGCGTCTGGCATCATGGGAGCGCCACGGCTGCTCAGAGACCAGGACATCGAGTGCGCTATGCCTCAGGCCATCGACGACGAGACGATGCGGGCTCTGAGGGAGACAGACGCTTCCAGCTGGACGCCCGTTAAGTTGGAGGAGCCGACGAAAGAGCACGCGCTCACTCCCTTTATCAAGGTTGTGCAGCTTGCACAAGTTGTTGCAAACATCCTCGAGACTGTCTACGCTTTCACTAGGGTGAAAGTGTCGCCACGGACAATCGCCAGACTCGACGACGAGCTGGAAAGCTGGAAGCGCGACCTGCCAGAGAGTCTCCGCTTCGAGTTTGCAAACGGCGCCCCAGCACACACTGCGACGCCGTTGCACCAAAAGTCTCCGCTTTTCTTCATTCTGTATCTCTACGCGCGGATTCTCATCCACCGCCAGATTGTGTGTGTGGCTAGCCAGGGCGCATCACCGGCGCTGATGACGCGGGTGTCTGCCTCGTGCGTGGCGGTCACACAGTCGGCGAAGCTCTACGTGCAGGTTGTCAACTACCTTAGGGAGCGCAATGTGTTCTTGACGCTCTTTATGAACCAGTCCCACCAGCTGCTCAAAATGGGCATGATCGTTCTCCACGGGGCTGTGGATTACTCAAAGTCAGGTCCACTGTTTGCCGATGTCCGCAAATTCTTGGGACGCGGTCTCGACTTTGTGAGCCAGGACATTCAAAACGGTGTGCCCGGGGCGATATGTACGGACATGTTCCAGTGGTACGAGCACATCACCGATACCATCCTGGGCCCCACGAAGCGGAGCGTCTCGCCTGGGTCTGGACGGTCACGCTCCGCCGACAAGCCCAGCAGCAAACCACGCAAGCCTCGCGAGACGAAGAAAACGACAAGGAAGTCAGCGCCTGCGCCTATCGCCAGTGCAGGAGCTCCTCCACCACAGCTTTTGACGTCGTTTGATGCATCACGAAATGTTGGTCTGCCCCATGACCACCAGGGGCCGCGTCAAGACAGCAGTTCAAGCCATGGGCTGTGTGATGACCGCAAGGACTCGTGCACGCTAAGTGTGAGCTCCACGTCCACACCTGGTGGTCAAAGTGAGAGCCCTGTCACACTTCAAACAATTGAGGATCTCCTCTTCTGCACCACGCGACCAGAGCCGACCACGGACGTATTCCACATGGTGTCGGAAGCCAACAAACATCCAACTGCGGCTGCACACAATCCGAATCTGCCGACATACGCTTCGCAGCATCTTTATGTGGACCGGGACACCGGTTCTGAGCGCAGTGACTCAGTGGCGTCGCTGGTGTCTAACCCCGACCCACATTACAGTTCGCGGCAGCAGGCTGCGCCTGAGAAAGCTGGCTACGACTGGGACGAGTTCCTTCTCAAATGGGCTATCGAGATCTGAGCTCATGCTATTTATGATTACGACGACTAATGGGGTGCTATGTGATTGGTTTTGATTTAATAGATTCTTATCATTCAAGTCTCTGCTCCTACCACTTGGGGAACAGACGGACTATGATCATTCCCCCAGACACGCAAGCCACCATAAAGAGCACAGCGTAGATGTAGAACATCCATCCAATGGCTGCCTGCGACCGGTATTGCTGGAGCTTAGTGCCCACGCGGCCAAGGCCACGATGGGACCGGTCGAGTGCGGTGCCAGCACCTGCGACAGCGTCCGTGTCCTCCGTGAGCTTCTTACTGAATGCGATGGCGTTATTCTTCAGCATCCGTGCATAGTCGAGAATCTCACCCGTGAGAGCTTCATGTGTTTCTTGCTGCACCCCATATTTGTCGTGAAAGTCCATGTTCTTGCTGCTTCCTTGCCGACGGTGTCTGAGGGTCTGGGATGGCGTCTGGAGCCCGGGACTTGTCTGAGATACCGATTGGCGCCGCCGGGCCTCCTCTTCTGCCAGCTTCTCCCGGAGATGCTGGGCGTATTCGTCGCGCTCGCGCTGCTGCACGGCGGATTGGGTCTGCTCCACGTCAAGCAGAGACTTGTGAATCCGTGAGAGCTTCTGGCGGTCAGCTCTAACGTCCGTCCGGTTTGTTTCTGCGTCTAGTATCATCTCGCGAGCTCTGTCAACGTTGCGGCTGAGACGGGTCTGCTCAAGACCCAGCACGAACGCCAGGTTCCCGGCGTCACCGTCGCCACCGGCGCCGCCATCCTCGAGCTTCCTGCCCAGCGAGCTGAGCTGTGAGGCCTGCGAATAGAGCTCGGTCAGCAACAGACTGAGCGTCATGTTGAACAGCGTGCGGCGCAGTGGCCACGTCCCAATTGGGAAGGCAAGTTGGCAAACAAACGTCGGAGATATTCACGACCAAAAGACGGGGTAGAAATGCTGTTACATTTTCTCGTAGATGCTCATGACTACTAGTACATGCCGGGCTTGCCCTTTTTACCTTTGAAATGTTTCTTGCTGCCCTGGGCGCTGCCACGAAGGTGGAACGGCAGTGCGGAAACATGTGCGCCGCCGCCAGATCCAAAAAAGTCGCGGTCCAAGTCTTCACCAGCCGTCGCATCACCGCGCTTTGAAGGCCGACTGTTGGCTGTGTGCTGCGAGAAGTTCAGGTTTTGCAGTGCGGTGGTCAGATCAAGCGACTTGGGGTCCAAGCCACAATGCTCAGCAGCGGCATATATCTGATTGCGACGGTGCTCAGGTAGCCTGTCAATGCCGTAGAGCTCTTTGTTGAACTCTTCGCCCGACGGTCCGCCCGGCGGAGGGTGGCAATACAGGAGCTTGCCTGCAACGTAGTCCTTCAAGATTTGCCGTGCGGCCCGGCTTTCGTCAGGGTTCCCGGCGCCAGACTTCATGAAGCCACGGGCGCGCGCATAAGCCACGAGAAGTTCCTCAGCGCTGGGGACTCCAGTACCACCTTCGTCGACAGGCTTTATGGGGATGGTGATGCCGTAAACTGCCTCGAGAAAAAGCTTGGGAATCCGTTGTGCCACCAGCGCCGCAGGCCCTGTGAATTCACGGAGCTGGTCGATGGGCAGCACGCCATTACAGACAAGCTCAGCGTTCGTGTTGGCAAAGTTGGGGAACACCAGACCGGGGCAGTCGCATAGCACAATGTCGGGCGAGAGGTAGATGGTCTGGAAGTGCTTTGTTTTGCCGGGTGTGGCAGAGACGGACACTTTCTTTGCGCCAATGAGAGCGTTGATTGTGGACGACTTGCCCACATTGGGGTAGCCGACAAGGCCGATGTGCAGTTTCTCTGATGAGTGCTCGCGAGCCTCGTTCAGGAGGTACCGCTCAAGCTCCTGGACGCTCAGAATATGAGTTGATGCCTCTGAGTAGACATCGCCGTCAGTTGCTTCGTCGCCTGCATCTTCACCATGCCTGTCAGCCTCATCCGAAAGCTCCGGGGCGTCCGTTTGGGCCTCAGAGCTGCTCTCCTCACGCTGCTTCTCCAGTAGAAGATTAGCGTTCAGGGCCGAGAAAAAGACGTACCTGATGCCTCTATCCCGGAAACATTCCGCCCATGCTTCGCGCTGCTTGAGCGAGAGGAGATCGGCTTTGTTGACGAGCAGGATGTTTTTCTTGTTCGGACTAAGCTCATTAACATAGTTCACAAGGTCTTCAGATCGAAACATGAATGGGTTACGGGCATCCACAATCTGCACCACCACATCAGATCGCTCGATCACTCGCCACAGCTGTCGCCAGACTTCAATATTCCGTTCAAACGGTGTCAGAAGCAGGTCTTGATTTTCTTGAAGCTCCGCGAGCGACCTTCGCCATTGTAGAAAGGCTTCCTTCTCCTGCCTATCCAACACGCCCTTGTCGGTGTCTGGCGTCCACTGTGGCCTTCGTGGCACAGTCAGGCGTCCAGCGTTCTCTCGCTGCTTTGATTCGATCTCTTTCCGTTCTCGCTCAGTGAGCAGGAATGGGTTTTGGGTCGAGTTCCTCTGTATCACCGACACCGAGGCGTTCCGCTCTGCGGTGAAGTCCGTGTCTGCCAGCTCAGCAGTGGACAAGAACTCATCCAGCGGCCTCTCCTGCGTCACCGATCGCAGCTTGACCCAGCTTGGTCCATCGTCGATCTCGGTGGTGTATCTTGCCTCGCCACTATGTGCGTAGCCACCGATGGCTTTGGCCTTAGTTTTTTGGTTCATGATGGTCCGGCCAAGGCCAGAGGGGTTCAGATCCTTCGTCTTGCGGCTCGGCTTGGGCCCCGTGGGCGGCCCTCGCCGCTTCGGAGCGTTCTTAGGCGGCATTCTGTCGTCGTGATGATGTCCAGGATTTTCGGTCTGCAAGGTCCGAGAGAGGGCTCACAACCTATGGGCCCATGACCTCTTCGTGGGCTTACAACCTATGGTCACATAACTCCATATAGGGCTTACAACCTTTGGTCACATGAGCCCACTTAGGGCATACAACCTATCCAGGGCTCATGACCAACAAGGCTCATGACCTCTCTCGGCTCGGCTTGGCCACAGTCGAGACCTCGACCACATCATGCCATGGGTATTCTCGGTGCTGAGCGAGGAGGACGACGGTAGCTACGTGATTGCTAGCAGCCAGGAAGGCGAGTCTCATAGCTCGGACAATACAGACATACAGGTCACCGCCACAGACGGCGCCAGCGTCTACGCCACCAGCGTGACGACAGACTCCATTGCTCGGGCAAAGCACAAGCGAAACGACGAAAGCGACGCGGAATGGACCGCAACCGTACGCCATGTACTCTTGGGCGAGCCATCTGAGCGCAGCTCAAACCTCCGGTTGAGAGCACGCTCGTTGGAAGGAGCAGTCGCCTTTACCATCCGCCGCTTAAACGAAGGGATCTCCACACGATTGGGCCAGATTGATCTCGCAGTCGACCCAGAAGCGGAGCTGTCTCTCGTGCCATGGGTGCATCAGTGCTTCTCACAGGTCGCTGCAGCGGAGAGGCGAACGCACGACGCGCGAGTGGCGCTGGACGACAGCCGCGGGGAGGTGGCATTTCTTGAGCGGAAGCTCGACGAGCTGTTGGCCGAAAAGGAAGCCAACGAAACGGTTCTACTAGAGCGGTTCGCGAAGGTTCTCAACACAAAAAAGCAGAAAATCAATCAATTGCTTGACGCTGGTCTCGGCGCTCCCCAGCCCTTATCAGGTCACGAGACGACCAGCATCAAGGAGGAAATGCCAACGCCGCGCCAGCCGCCAGAGCTGACGTCAGAGGTCGGGATCAAGCGCGAGCGCAGCGAGACACCCGAGGAAGTCCCTACAGTAGGGGAGGACGCAGCAACGCCCTCCACCGCCAGCGAGAGCGGATCAGAATGAGACTAGAGACGGCTGAGGGTATTATCCACTGCCTCTCGCTCCTTCTTGTGCTTTGAGAGGTGCTCATCGCGGAGGCGGATGACGCCCTCTTGGATGACAGTGGCGACGTGCGTTCCATCGCGCTGATAGAGTTTGCCGATCACCACGCCACGCTCATGCCCGGTCCATGGCGACTGGATGTCGTGGAGCAGCCATTCGTCTGCCCGGAAGGGGGCGTGGAAGTAGATAGTATGGTCGAGGGAGACCATCATTGAGGCTGCGTTGAGGTTCATGCCGTTGACCCGCACAGCTGAGCCGATGAGGAAGCTGTCCGATAGGTATGCCAGGCCGATCGAGTGGTTCTTGGGCTGCTCGATGTTTCCGCGGCACTTGACCCAGAATTGCACTTTGCGTTCTGCGGTCGGCAAGTCCTGGCGGACCTGCCACACGTTGACGGGCCTGATTTCTAGCGGGTCTTCCGCATCACGTTCCACGAGCTTTTCGTACCGTTCCTGGTCGATCTTGCCGGCTTTCCGCATGGATCCTGCGATTTCGACGATGTTCAGCTGGGACTCGGGGCCGGGGACGTCCCGTGGCATAGGCGACTGGTGGTGCAACGAGTCCGGCTTGGGCACCTGGAAGCTTATGGAGGTGGTAAAGATGGCTCGGCCGCGTTGTCGGGCCTGGACGGTGCGGGTTGCGAACGTCCGTCCGTCGCGAACACGTTCGACATGATACAGCACAGGCAGGGTGTTGTCGCCGGCCAGCACAAAGTAGCAATGCATCGAGTGCACGACGAACTCCGGGCCTACCGTCTTGATGGCGGCACAGAGCGACTGGGCGATGACCGATCCGCCAAAGATGCCCCTTGCCCCGAGCGGACGCCACAGCTGCTCGCTGTTGCGGTAAAGGTTCTCGTCAAGAAGCTCCAGATGGAGCTGTTTCTCTATGAGGGCAGGCATGCTTTCCTGGTTGTGTCCGCTCCTCCGTCGCTGGCCTATTATATTTTCACCCCGTCCTGGATCAAGAGTACCGTTGCAGTGGCCGAGGTTCGGCGTGCAGCCGGCATGCATCTGATAACAACGGGCGGCGGCTCGAAGGGTGGCCGGGGAGCCGATGGCGATGTGCGGGGAACCAAATGGCCGGTAACCGGGCAAAAGGAGCATGTGTGTGTATGTATTTTGCGACTACTCTAAATCAAGCTTGTTTTCGGCGCGACGTGATGAGCCACGCGCACCGGGACCCCCATTTCGAGCCCCGCAGGCTCACCATGTGGCGCCGGAGGTGACCGGCAATCGTATCAAACTGCTCCTGGGTGCCCGTCTGTAGTATGTGCTGCACCAGATAGTTGCCGTGCGCGTCCGAAGCGATGTCCACCAAGGGCAACCGCGGACGGCCCGTTAGGCGCGTCGTCACCTTGTCCAAGTATCGCTGCGTAAAGTCTGCACTGCCCGCGGTATCCGGGTTCTTGAGCATCTTCTCCATCGCTTTGGCTGCGTACTGATCGGTGCTGTACTCGACCGCTCTTTCCACTATTTTATCAAACACCCTTTCCCGATACTTCGCCTCGGCGTGCTCGACGAGGTGCTGTATCACCCAAGTCCCCCACTGGCCCCGTATCACTCTGTCTAGGCTCTCTATAACCTCCTCTACGCACGGCTCTTTGTCCTGGCTCGAGCAGTTCTCAAACACGCTCTGCACCACCAGGCTTCCCGTCTCGCTCAACGCAACCTCTACCCATGCTCCTCGCAGTGCCTCGTTTACCTGAGCCATGAACAGCGGCGCGGCGTGTGTCCAGCGCACCTCAAACAGCTTTTGCCACACATGGCAGCTGTAGCGGTGCGACATTGTATCCTTGGTCTCTCTAAGCAGTTCTGCAACAATGGCCCTCTTCCATTCGTCGCTGACACAGTCCAGCATCTTCTGGACTACGTGGCAACCGAACGGGTCCCGTGCCAGACGCAAAACCCGACCAGTCATTTTTTCCAGGAGTCTTGCCACCTGCTCCGGAGAGGCGTACTCAAAGCAGCGTTGCACCAAGAAATTCCCGAATCTGCTGGTAGACAGTTGCATCACCTCCTGGGTGATGCTTGCAATGATGCCGTCCTTCTGAGCAGCGGTCGCCACTTTCAGCTTCTGTTGCAGGAAGATCGACGCTTGCTGGTCCTGGTCGGCAACTATCTTGTCCACTATGACACTCCAGTCAGTCGTCATGCGCTTCTCCAATAGACGCCGATAGTTGACTTGACCTCTGCCAACGTACATCATCTCCTCTTCACCGTTAGCGACAGAGCCATCCGGTGTCTCTGGTGATGTTGGCGTATATCCGACCAGCGGAGCACTGGACCATGGGCTAGTCATGTCCGCTCGCGTCTTTATCAATTGCTCTTGTGGTTCAAAATATATGGTTGAACCTATCATGGGAGGTGCTGAGCTGAGCGATGGGAACTCGCTTGGCTGGAAAGGCGGCGCTGTTGGCGAAGGTGCGCCCGACCGTGAGCCGGTTTTACATCGAGAGCCTGGCGGGGCCCGAGGAACCGGCATTGCCACCACAGGTTCAGCAGATGCAGAGCGGTTTGTGGGGAAACGGCGTGTGGGGGTGCCGTTGCCAGGTCGTTCAAGAGCGTAATGTGCGGTATAGGGGCTCTTCTGGTTGAAATATCCAGTCCCTAGACGGCGGCCATCCTCGTGGCCAACCTCAGCAGATCGGGGCTCGCCCCTCACGGTGAGCTGAGCTTGCTCAATTGGCGGACTGTGAAGTAGATTGAATATCTCGAGCTGCTTCTCGGCAATATCTAGCTCGAGGCGTGCACGCACAAGCTCTAGCCTCTGCGATAAAGCGGTTATGGATGTGACAGAGCCCCTTGAAGCCGGTTCGAACGTTGCACTGGCTCCACCTGTGGTGCAGGCTGTGTCGGCGTAGAGGTGTGGATGTTGCAATTGTGGCTCGCACGAAGACGGGGCTTGCCGAGAAGCAGTACGCGACTTATCACTGGCTACGGACTTGGCACTACCGAATACTCCGTAAGCGTTAGCGCACTGGGGTTCATAATGGCCTGTGGCAATTTCTCGGTGCAGCCAGCTCGGTAGCAAATCGGTTTCTAGCAGTGTGGGCGCAAACGGACCTCCGAACCACAGAGACCTCGGCGTCGATTCCTCGTCAAGACGTAAGCCGGGTGGGACAGACGGCTGCCACACGTTTCTACCGTCGCCAGGAGGCACGACTGTGTCTTTGGAGGCACTCATTGCCCAGCAGTGTGATGGCAGCGAGTGTCACTTGAGGTGTTGCCACTTTGACTCCCAGAAGTTACAAAGCACAAGAGCACACAATAAGGCAGAGACTTTACATAATACGGCCTCGCTTTTCGATGCCAACTGGCTGAGGCCCTATATAAAGCGACACATTGTCATCAGGGAGACGTAAACAGTCAAGCAAGCCGAGAGGCCGATGCGCAATGTGACCAGTAAACCGAGAAGACTTGAGAACCTCTCTAGAGCCATGGCCACTACACAAACACGAGTCATTACTGTACATTTCGTTCTATGCTGAGAGAGCCTCCTAGTTGCCCAGAAGCTTGTCGAAGGCGGGGATGAGGGACTGGGCAAGGGCAAAGGAGAAGACAAGCTTAGGACCAGTTGTGAGAAGCTTGGGGATGGTGCCCTTGAAGAACGCAGTGATGCCCTCCTTTCTAGCCATGTTCTTGAGGATTGTGAAGCCGGACTCGGGGTTTTCCCAGTTTCTGTTCTGGATACGGGTCTTGATGACATCGAGGGGAGCCGACACAATGAGCGAGGACGAGGCACCGAAAATGGACGCAATGAAGTTTTGTGTCCATGTTGCTGCGGTATAGTCCTCGAGACCAAAGATGTACTCCTTCGCAAACGCGTTGCCACCGAACAGAGCAAAAGATCCAGGCGCGTTACGAGCAGCAGTCCAGCCCCAGCCACGGTACAGAGCAAAGCCCTCGTCCTTGATGATCCGGAAAAAGCCACGGCCGCGGAACGACTCTGGGTTTGTCTGGCGCTTGATCTTGAGGACGTCGAGCGGAAGCAGGACAATCTCGCCGATGCCAATGAGGGAGCCTGCGGCGGCGTTGAGCAGGGCCTTGCCGGTCTTGGCGCCGAACGCGGCCTCGAACTCTGGGCGGAAGTTCTTGGTCAGGAACTCGGTGGCAAACGGCTGGCCACCGTATTTGTAGACACGCTGGAGGACCTTGTAGCCGGCGGCGTAGCCGAGGCCCGGGAACAGGGAGAACAGCCGACGGGCGATGCCCTTGTTGGCGTAGTCTCTGAAGATGACCTGGTTGAGCTGGTGTGCGCTCGTGATCCGGCCGTGGTTCGACATGAGCCGCTTGGCGGTGGTGTCGACGGGGTGGAAGATGGCCAGCTCGGCAATGCCGGCGGCAGCTGTGTCAGGAGGGGTCTAGGGGGTGTTTGGAGGGGTGTAGGAGGCCGAATGGCCGGGGAGGCCCGAGGAGAGCGTGCCTGGAGGCCGGGGACTGGGTGGTGTCCCGTGACTCATTACTCACCTGACCCGAGGACGCGGGCGGTGCCGCTCGTCTTCTTGTCCTGGTGCGAGAGGGAAGGAGCCATGGCTGGAGGGGATCTGGATCTGGGGGACCGGTGGTGGGGGTTGTGAGGCGAGGAAATGGCTGTGGTATTTATCTGGCCGAGCCCCTCTTCCCGACGCTGTGTGGGATTTTCTTACCCGACTACTTCCGCAAAATAATCGTATGCAATTGGGCGCATCCCGACGAGTCGCCGAGTTGGTGGGAGTGTGCGCAGCGGGTTAGGGGTGCCGGTCAGGACCCCGTCGCCGCGAAGAAACGCGACATGCTGCGCCGCCGGCAGCGCTACGGCCGCTACACCGTCGGCCTCATCAACCGCGCCAACGACTGCTTCGCCAACTCCAACCTCCAGGCCCTGGCCGCGCTCCGCCTGCTCTACGACTACGTCCTCCGGCTCACCGACGCCGTCGCCGACGCCAGCCCTGACCCCAGCGACGCCACCTCCTGACAATCTAGCAGTAACTTTCATTTGATAAGCTGCTGATAATAATACACTAAATGAAGCTAAGAATGCAAATATTGGTGAATATTGGAAACCTCCAGCTAAACTTAAGAATTCACCAATAAAGTTACCACTTAATGGAGTACCTATATTAGCGAATGAGAATATTACTAAATATACCATAAATATAGGCATAAAGCTCATTAAACCTTGATAATAATTTAATATTCTTACATGATATCTATCATATAAAACTCCACCAACTGCTAAGAATAATGCAGGACTTACTAATCCATGACTTAAACCTAGTATATAACTACCTTCTATACCTAATAAATTATTAGAGAATATACCAATTACACATATACCCATAT
>JANJPH010000308.1:0-12299 GCA_030407195.1 [Candida] tunisiensis
CGAGTTGGTGCACTCGGAAGCACACCAGCAATCGCTAGACACGGCGAACCTTGGGGGCCCGCGGGCTGTCAGGTGTCGGTGCAGTCACGAAATTGGTGCGGCGTGCGGCTCGGCGCTAAACGGTAGCGCCACCGCCACTCGCCCCCGGGCCTCCCGTCACCGGGGTCTCCGTCCCCGGATCTCCGTCCCCGCCACCAAACCCCGGACGCCCTGTAGGGCCTGCCGCCCTCCCCCGCCCCCAGCATCTTGTCACCGGTGACCACACACCCCGGCCCCGCCGCTCCCTCAATCGGCCCCGCGCGTGGGCTGTGGCTGCGCGCTGGGCGTGCCCTCCGCCCTGGTGTCAGTGTCGCCAAGACACAGGCGTCGCGCCATCACGCCCTGTCTCTGCCGTCTGGCCCGCCGCCACCGCCCGCTCCCGGCCGGACCGTCGTCAATGTCGCAAGAAACCGAAACGGAGAGGACACCCGCTCCTGGGCTGCTGCCACGCTGCCACAGTCCACCTGTTTCTTCTTCTGCGACCGCTAATTACAGTTTCGCTATGTGAGACACTGTCTTGCCTGCCAGAGACAGGCAGTGTGACGGGCCGGGGGTCAAGAGCGTGACCGCCGGCCCTGTGGCGGCCGTGGGGCGGGCGGTCACCAGCGGGCCGCGGACCCGCCAATCCGTGCCGTCCTGGCCGCCGGCCCTAGTCTGGACCCCGTTGCGCGCCGTTGCCACCGGGCCCGGCGTTCAGGTCACGTGACAACACCCACGTGACACGTAGGGGTATGCAGCACGCATTGTTCGGTGCAGCAACCAAAATGCTCGTTCGTTTAAGGACAGAACCCATGACACCATTCGTAATTTGACCATCAATGGGACTCTTTTCGCACAAGAAGAAGCACGCCGCGGAGGACGAGGCCGCTGTCGCGGCGACGGACGAGCCAATTGGCGCTGCTCCAGTGCAGCAGGCCCCTGCAGCCGCCTCTGGTCGTCCGGCCATCGCTGGCAGTCATGCCACCGCCGCCCCTACAAGGGGTACCGTCCCCGCCGGTACCAGCGCCGGCCCTGTTGGAGCGGCCCCTACCACCACCGGCGGTGCTATTCCGGCCAGCGCCGGGCCACATCCCGTCGCCACAGGCGCCAAGGAGGGCCCGATGAGCGAGCACCCCGACCCCACGTCGGTGCTGCTCCAGCGCCTCGAAAACTGGCACCACACCGTTGGTCTTGTCATCGACTATGTCGAGACGCACGTTAGCATGCAGAAGGCGCTCGGCGGCCAGCTGGAGAAGGCTCGCAAGGCCGTGGCAGATGTGCCACGCTTTCGGCCGGCAGCTGGCGAGGGCTCTACGCCCACGTCCCCGGCCATGGGCGCCACCGGCAACAGCGGTGGCGGTTTCAGCAGCACTATCAAGCGGATTGCAAGCGGCAGTTCCGAGTCGGGAACTGGGGCAAACCTGCAGCGCTCCGGGACAACTGCCTCGCGAATGTCTAATTTCCAGTTCGACCCCAAGGCTCCGCATGGCGTGAGCGATGCGTTTGCCGTGGTGCGCTTCCGCACTGAAACGCTGCTCAATGCTGCGCAGGAGTCAGAGCAGGCCTTGAAGATGTCTGTGCTGCCTGAGCTGGAGACGCTAAGAGGCGATATTGAGAAGCACATCAAGGGCCTCAAGACAAACGGTGTCAAGGCATCCAAGGATGTCGAGAAAGCCAGGCAGGTCACACTGGCTAAGGTCGAGCTCTTGGGTCAGTATACATCGTCACACAGTCTGAACTACAAGGTCGACGCCAAGAACGACCCGTACGTGGTGCAGCGCGTGGTGCTTAATGCTATTGATGACCAGGTCGCAAAAGAGAATGCGCAAAGCGATGCATTGGTTGCCACACAGCGCTCATTTCAGACTCTAGAGCGACACATTGCACAGGTCCTCCAACAGGCCTGGCGGCAGGTTGACCAAATCATGGCACGCTATGCCGCTCAGCAGGGTCAGTCCTACGGTGCCATGACGGAGGCGTTCGCGACCATCCCGCCTGACTACGAGTGGGATGACTTTGTCTCGTACTCGCGTGATATTCTGGTGCCTGAAGACCGTCCTCACAGGGACATAAACAACATCGAATTCGCCAACATGGACCACGAGTCGACCGTTCCACTCTATGAGGGCCATCTGCTCCGCAAGGAGGGCAAGCTGGTCAAGTCCTACGAGCCCGGCTATTACGTGGTCACTCAGTCCCGATACTTGCACCAGTTCAAGTCTAAGAATTATGTACAGGACCCGCTGCCAGACTTTTCCCTCTACCTTCCCGAGTGCTCGCTGGGCGCACCCTCCGTGCGTGAGACTGGCAAATACAAGTTCAAGATTGTTGGCAAGGACGCCACCAAGTCCATCACCGCAAAGCATACCTTCTCCTTCAAGTGCCCCACTTACGACGAGCTGACGCGGTGGCATGACATACTGAAGCGCGTGGCTGGGGTTGACGGCCAGGCGGAGATCCCAGAGTCGGAGGCAGAGTCTCCCGTGGGTGAGTCACCGGTCGTTGCCGAAACCACCAGCGCAGGCCGAGATCCCGTTGGCGCTCGAGGCGGTGTCCCGCCTGGTGCGCAGAATGTGCAGCCGGCCAGAAACGTGGTTGAGCCGGGCGTTTCAGCTCCGACAGGTGCTGATGGCCGCGTGCCGGCAGGCGCACAAAACGTGGTTGAGCCTGGCGTGTCGGCGCCGACCGGTGCTGACGGCCGCGTACCTGCAGGCGCACAAAATGTGGTTGAGCCTGGTGTGTCGGCGCCGACCGGTGCGGACGGTCGTGTGCCAGCAGGCGCGCAGAATGTTGTCGAGCCTGGCGTGTCGGCGCCGACCGGAGCGGACGGCCGTGTGCCACCAGGCGCGCAGAACGTTGTTGAGCCTGGCGTATCAGCGCCGACTGGCGCGGACGGCCGCGTGCCAGCCGGAGCCCAGAATGTCCAGCTTCCAGGAGACGCTGAGAACATGCCTCTAAGACACAACGCCGAGGGCGCTGCGGCACGTAACGTTGTCGAACCGGGCCGCTACGATGGTGTCCAGCATCAAGTGGCATCAGAACCACTCAGCTCCGGAGCGCCTGTCGAAGAGTCGGCCACGAGCAGACGCAACCCGCTCCCAGAGGTGACCACTCGTTCGCAGGGCTCGTATGCGTTGCCTGGCAGCTACCCGCAGGCAGATGTCGAGGGAGCTACTCGAGGAGTTGGCGACATGTCAACCCGCTGATTAATTTAACTATCGTCTATCCACTAGTAATACATTGAAAGAAATCACAACTGTCAAAATCGCTCAGCTTAAGAGGTGGACCATCGAAATGTCCAGCATCCTGAAGCATCATGAGACTGATGATAGCAGCTTCGACCTTTGCCCACAGCTGTATGTAGTGCCATGTCCAGGGCAGGCTCTTCTCTGTGTGCTCATCGCCTCCGCTCACAGCGTCTGCTAGCCATTTGCGCGCCCTATCGGCTTCAGCAGGACTAAATGTCGGCCCGTCGGCCTCTTGGACCTCGGTCACGACCTGTTCTGGCCAATTGTCGCCAACAGGAAGCTCGATGGAGCTCGTCTTGGGGACATCTAATATCGTCTTCTTGTACAAACCGCCAACACGCAGATGGGCATACATAGAGTCAGTGTCGTCTGCGAGCCAATGGCGAAATGCTGCGTTACGCCATGCCACGCCAACAAGCCAAGCTGGTGACCGAGTAACGTCCTCGAAAATCACAGGGAGATAGACTGTGGGCACTGTTTCGCTCACTACGCCATTCACAAACTCATGCGTCATTTTGCACGATGTTTGTGGCACCTTTGTGCTCTCTCGCAACGCAGCTATCGAACTGAAAGGGAAGTTGGAGAGATCGAACTCTTGCTCGAACGACTTACGCACTGGTGCGGGGACTGATCGCCGGTTCCTCAGAGACGCAAGCGTCACAGTGCGGCCTTTGGCATAGCCGAGACGGTTTAGTTCGCAAGCGGCGTCGATAACAGGCCGCTTCAGCGCGCCTCGCACTGCCTTCAACTCTGTGATAAAGAAGATGCCCTTCTCAAAGTCGCTTCGAAATGTAGTGATCATGCTGACGTTCGGGCCCATATCATACACAAAGAAATCGCTGTCGCCACTTAGTACCATGCGAATCCTGTCATGATTTGTGCGCCTCACCAACCCAGCAATGGCGTAATCAGCCTCTGTGGTTGCAACGACGACCTCGAGCCCAGAAATCCCTCTGCACACCTCCAGCAGGATCTGAGAGCTCAGACTCTTGATTCCGCCAGCAGTTCGAGCATTACCGTTGTCCCTGGCGGCCTTCAGTAGGCTCACCGTGTCTTGATACCGCTTCTCGCGAGTCTCTTGTTTGGACTGTGGCACTCGTCCATCGAATACAACACACACTATTTTCAGCTGGGTTCGCAGCCTGTCCATGAATTGTCGCATGTAGTCGGCCATGCTGCGATAATTGCTGCTCACAAAGCTCGGACCGAGACGCGACTGTGTTTCGTACCGCCATGCCTCGCTGATCTGGTGCGCCAGGGCAGGACCATCCACGTAAACGTCGGCATCACCAAGGCTATCCGCAGACAGGTTCTTCCCCAAAGGAGCCACGAGCTTCGTGAGATGAGGTATCCCCATCTTTCACGTCGCTATCCTGCCAAACGGTAGCGCAATTACGTCTATTGATGCCTTGAGCGGTCGAATCAACATCATCGTTCAGGTCGTGAGCCCATCATCGTGTTACATAATATATTACATAGTCAATGGCCCCAGAGTCTCAGGCACTCTGCGACGTCTGCTCGTGGCGGAACACAAGATCTGTCCAGGCTTTGTGCTCGCTTGGATAGCGGGCCACGACGCCCTGGAGAACTGTCTTCCATTCTTCCTTTTCCTGGGGTGTGTCGGCGTAGAATTTGATGGCTGACCCGTCTGGATACACAAGGGAGAACCCATTGGTAGTGTGCGGTCCCTCAAAGCCATGATCTTCGCTCGGGTCAGTGACTTTTACTGCCCCACAAAGGTCTATCTCGGTGCGTTTCTTCCGACTTGTCTCGTGAAAGCCAGTGAGGGTGGCACCGTGCAGCTGGAACCAGCGACGGCGCCAGTAGGAGCAGTCACCGCCCTCCTGGCTCAGAAATCCTTCGTGCTTGGTGTTGGCTGCAGCTCGCGACCGCTCGAGCTCATTCAATGCCGCTCGCATGGACGTTGGCAGCTGCTCAAACGCTGATGCCCTCGGCACAAACATTAGCGACACCTCGAGCTCGGCGATGAGCCACCTTTCTCGCTTCTTGCGTGCTCCGTCTTTCTGATTTCGCCCACCTTTGTCGGCCTCTGCTTCCTCGTGTGACCAGTCGTTCCAGCATGGCAGTTTGATTGTCAATTGGCGGCCATACGCCTGAGTCTCAAAGTCTGACGATCGTATGAAGCACTTTGCAAACTCGCCGTCCGATCCTGTGTAGTTGTCCCATGGCTTGCGGTGCACTGGCTCCTCTTTGCGTGGGGAGGGCGGTGGCGGGACGGCGGGCTCCTTTGGGGACAGCTCCTCTTCGCGTCGCTTCTTCTTCTTGCTCGGACTTCCAAAGATCTTGCCTCTGAAACGCGACCCTGTCGTCCCGGTGCCCGAAGCGTTGACCGAGTTCCGTTTTGATGGCGATGTCAGCGGGCTGAGCAGCGGCGTCAGTGGTGCCTTGGTCGGCGATTTCGGCGGGCTCGGTGGTGGTCGCGGCGGTGCCTTTTGTGGGCTCTGCGGGGGCGATTGCACCGGCAAGGCCGGCTTGTCGGAGCCTTGCAGCGTGGCGTAGAAGGTGACTGCCACCTCCAGGGCGTCGACGACACCGAGCTCAAACTCCTCGTGGATAGGCGAGTTGCGAGCCATGGGAAAACACGCTCCATCTCGTGCACTGCGCTGGTACCCGTTGTCCAGACCAAGTGAAAACGCAGGCGTCACGTCGCCTTCGGGCAGGGGGAGCTTCAGTCCTTCTAGGCGGTGCAGCACAATGAAGAGGACGCCCTTGTTTGGCATCCGCGGCGTACGAGGAGCCGGAGGCGTGCTCGGCTGCGTAGGCAGGCTGGCGGACGCGTTTGATCGCCGACGGCCGTTCATGTCGTCCGGTTCGCTATACACACTCTCGGCGTACTCAGCCGGTGGCGTGGGCTGCGACACTGTGTTTGTTGTAGTTGCCTCTTTCGGCGTGACGTCCTCGACCAGGGCCGCGGGGAGTTGCAGCGACTTTGGCGGGAACTCAATGATGCTTAGGAGTGGCGTGGGCACGATCTTTTGCGACACGGCACTGTCGCTCGAACAGACGGAGCTGCCTGACGGCACGCGAATGGATGCCGCGTCGCACGCCGGGTGCGTAAAGCGGTAAACACAGCTGTTGGGCGAGCTCAGCCGGATGGCAGATTTTTTCTGGCTCAGTGTCTGGATTGTTGTCAGTAGACTGTCGCCAAATTCTGTCGTGGTCGGCAGCTCTATCTCGAGGAACGACTTCCTCTGGTGCTTTGGCGTGTCAGGCGCGGCTGCGTCGGCCTGGTCGTCGCTCAGGCTGAAGTCGAAGCTGGGCGTCGAGTCTCGCGTGTCCGCCAGCGGACGCGGCGAGGCGTTGTGTGAGTCGAGAGGCGCGACAACCACGGGCAAGGGCCCGCTGTCGGGGTCTGACGAGCCCGTTGGCGTGGTGGCTATGCAGGTACCGCGAGCAGACTCGTGGTCCCCGGATGGCAATGGCGGCACTGGGGGCGCCAATGACGCGCCCTCGCCAATGGTCAAGTCCTCGACCTCCACAACAAGGCTGGGCCGGCCCTTCTCGGTGGGCTGGCGCCGTACCCGCTGGCGCTTGTCCCTCGCGGTGAGGATGCGGTACGAGGTGGCGGGCGACGTGAGGCCGGAGGACGAGTAGCGGTCGAGGCGGTGGAGCGAGTCGAGCAGCAGGTCGGTCTTTGACGGGGATGCCACCATTTTGCCACTTCCGGAGCCCTCGTCCCCGGGCATGACGGCGAGGTTGCGTATCCGCGGGTGGCAGGAGGGCACGACGAAGTCGGAGCCGTCGGCATGGCGGATGTTGAGCGGGTTCTGGCGCAGCGTGAAGCTGCCGGTGTGCCTGTGGGCCATTGCGGGGGTGTGGCAGAGCGATGGCGAGCACGGCCGGTCAGAGGACGCCTTCGGTTTCGTGGAGGCGAGGTCACCGCAGACTGCAACAGCGGATGAAAGCAGACGCCATGGCCTGAACGGGATGCTTGCAGTCTTTGTTTGGCATTTGGC
Organism: [Candida] tunisiensis; assembly: GCA_030407195.1. NCBI lineage: Eukaryota > Fungi > Ascomycota > Dipodascomycetes > Dipodascales > [Candida] tunisiensis. Next base: position 7,244 of record JANJPH010000308.1, read on the forward strand.
AGGCCGCGTACTTTTGTTTACAATATCCCGATCCGGCAAATTAATGCCATGCGCTCTGTAGTGACCGGCGCCCCGACCATACAGGGGGCAGGGATGCGCGAGTGCTCCAAGTGTGTCTGAGGTGCTGGCGCAGGTCCGAGGGCGGTGCACGCCCGGCCGTGCCGGCGCCGTGGCTGTGCCCCGCGTCTGCGGGGTGCTGTGTGCCGTTCCGGCCCCCCGGTCCGGTTTACGACCGGTCCCGTTCCGCGTCGGCCTTCTAGCGCCCGGCGCGGCTGAGCTTGACGTGCCGCGTCACAATGGACTAATGCGAGATCGCGCAACTCTAGCCCGCCCCGATCCTGCAGGTTGTGGGCCCCGGGCTCTAGCCGGAGGGCCGGCAGGTCGTGAGCCTTAGGTCGTGAGCCTGAGATGGTGAGCCGTATGTCATGAGCCCATGAAGCCTACCCGAACCGCAGGTCGTAAGCCTTACGGTCATGAGCCCATGATCTGCAGGTCGTAAGCCCATCTCCGGTCGTGAGCCCTCCCGCAAATCATCATGTCGTTTCGCGGCGGCCGAGGCGGGTTCCGCGGCGGCCGGCAGGGCCCGTTCGCCGCCCTCGACTTCAAGCCGGACTTCACCCCGACCGAGCTGTACCCGCAGACGGCGCTGCCGATCCAGCAGACGCTCACGCAGCCCGAGAAAGAGGCAGTGACCCAGTTCCTCACCTTCAAGGCCGAGGTCCGCGACGGCCCGCTCTACACCGGCACGCTGGCCGCCGGCAAGCGCGGCGCACGCGTCGCCGTCGAGGACTCGAGCCAGACCCAGAGCGACGGCATCAAGCGCTACACAGACCGCTACCACAAGAAGCGGAAAATCGGCCGCAGCATCGACGAGCACCCCTACGTCGTGGCCTTCTTCCCCGCCGAGCTCCACGGCGTCATGGGCATCACCGACGCCGCAAAATACCGCCCCAAGAAGGTCGACATCGCAAAGTTCAAGGCTGAGCTGCTGTCCGCCACACATCTCACCGAGGAGGAGAAGCTCAAGCAGCTCGCCGACAAGCTGACCGACGAGGCCGCCAAGGGCGATCAAGAAAAGGACGACGCCAACCCGGCCGCCGAGGAGGAGGCCGAGTTCGAGGACGAGTTCGAGGAGGACGACGACGACGACTACAACGCAGAAAAATACTTTGACGACGGCGAGGCAGATTACGATGACGACGGCGGAGACGACGAAGCATACTTTTAGGTTATACATTGTGTACACTAGCAACTAGCAGTAATGGACATCATCCTCGGCATAAGCGAATTCCGTGGCAATGTACTCCTCCGGCGTCATGCCTACAGGAATTTTTGGCGGCAATCGAGGCGGCCGTGCCCGTTGCCGTGGCTTTTGTCCCGTCACAGCGTTGTATATGCTGTCTGAGTAGCCCTGGTTGAGCTCCTTGGACAGATCCCACTGACCACCACCAGCGTACCCCGACATGCCAGGGTCGATCAGCTCCTCTGGGCGCGGCGGCAGTGGCCGCGAACTGAGTGCCTTAGTGGGCTGGGGCGCATAGGACGATTCGTCTAGCACCTCGTCCGGCGCAGCCGTCGACGTTGATTCCGCCGGCCCGGGCCGTCTACCTGTGACTATCGTGTCACCCGCTGGAACTGGAGGCAACGATGCAGTCGCCAGATGGCTTGGTGCTGAATTGACGTGGCCGTTCACGCCGACCGCGTTATGGTAGTCCTGATACATGGTGCGTTGCGTGGCGTACGCCTCAGCCGAGAACGGAATGTCAACGTCTGATGCGCTTCCGACAGGACGACGTCTAGGCGCCGCTTCGCCTACTGGTTTCCGCGGCACACGGCGCGTCGGGGACGGCTCTCGTGCCCCAGAAGTGCTACCACGCGGCGACGGCCCCAAGGAATTTGGCGAGTGTCCGATGGAAGCTCGCGGGCCGTGACCTATGGAGGCATGCGGGCTGTGTCCCATCGAATGCACAGAGTGCTGCGGACTGTGGCCGTTGAAGCTTCCGTGGCCGGGACTGGGCTGGCCCACCGACCCGCGCGGGCTAGGGCCGTTGGAGTAGTGAGGGCTGCGGCCGCCCGAGGGCGTGCCGTTCGGGGCCGGCACACCAGCGCCAAATGATGGAGGCAAAGGCGGGATCTTGATGTCTGCCATGATGTTTTGTATGGACGCGCGATGGCGGGGCGTCTGTGATTGCTGGAACTGATGGCTCCCAAACACGCTGTCTCGCGACGGTCGACCATCAAACGAGTGCCGTGCAGAAAGGTTTGGCTGCGAATGGTGAGCCGGGAGGGAGTGGCGATGGCTAGGGACTAGACTGGCAGCGCTGGAAGCGTTAGGCAATGGGTAGTCAGTCGGTGGGCGCGGGTCGCTGTATCGATAAGGGTCGTTTGAGTACGATTCCCGGTAAGGATCGATGGCGGGCTCGCTGAGCCTATGTGAATCACTCGCTCGGTGTGGGTCGTCGGAGTAGTAAGGATCGCGGCCGTGATAGGCGTCGTAGTACGGAGCAGGATCAGAAGCTCGCAGCGGGTCAGACTGGCGCAGTGGATCGTACTCGACGGCGCCAGCAGGCGCGACTGCGCCTGCTGGCAAGGGTGCCTGGGGAAGAGGCCGGGACATGCGCGGGTCAGCAATGTCCAAGGCCTGCATGGACTGGCTGAGAGTGGCGCGTTTCTTGTCAGGCGAGCGCGACTTCTTCTTGCGCTTTGGAGGCAGATAGGGCTTTGCCGGGTAGAAGGTCATCTCGAGGTAGACCTCTCCTGCAAACTTGCCCTTGTACTGGAGCTCATGCCATTTATCGTAGCCGACCGACGGCTTTGCCTTGAACGCGGGCTCCAGGTCCAGGGTCGTGTCGCCGATGAGTTCCGGCTTGGAGTCGTTCTCGTCGAGCACCGAGAGCTTCATAGTCTTGTGCTCGGCGATGTCCAGGAGCTCGAACCGGCACTCGTGGTCCCAGTTTGGCGTCTGGCCGCCACGATGATCCATCTTGCTCCGTTTGGCTTCATGGCCAATGCGCGCGATACAGTAGGGGTTCTGCTTGCCGAGGGTGCGGCGGTTGGGCAGGTTTTTCGCCTTGCCAAGGATCACGACGAGCAGGCCATACTGCGCGCCTACACCGCTCATTGTTGTTCGGTCTAGAGGTGCTGGCTGTGACCCGATGCCCACGCTTTAAGGCTGCGCCATCCAAACGCGTGGCTGGTCGCTGGGTGCACGTGACCTGTGCGTGTCACGTGGCTGCAGGTCACGTGCCGCCCTTGCCGCCTCGGGGCACCGCCACGATTGGCGGAAAGCAGAAGCCGGAGGCTGGTGGGAACGGCGCTGGCGGTGTCTGAGCCTGCAACGGGGCCGACCGCGGTGCCGTTCACGATCGCCCTTTTCCTTCCGACTGCGCCCGCCCAAGGCATTTGCGACCGCACCCCCGGGGCCCAGACCACAATAAAGACCGCGAATCGCATTTTGTACAGAGTGGAGGCTAGTCATACAACTAATTGTCGAGCAGGTCGTCGATCTCCTTGTCCGAGTCGTCCTGTGCCATTTCCGCCTCGCGACGGGCGCGCGACTCGGCTGCCGCTTGTCTGGCAGCGTGGCGACGTTTTGCCGACGATCCCCACCCCCATGCCTGGTCGGACGAGCTCGTCTCGGCCTGAAGCGCCTCCCGGGCCCGCTTGGCAGCGTCTGCCTGCTCCGCCCGCTTGTCCTGGGTCTCCCATTCCTGTGTCTTCTGCTTGTTCAGCAGCTTGACGATGCGTGGCCGTAGCAGGAGGTAGCCACACACCACGACCAGCAGACGGACGTAGTCCTTCGTCTCGTAGGTGCCGAACACCCGCTCGAACAGCTTCACCGGGTTGAGCTCCGCCAGATCAAACGCCATGGTGGTTGTCTAAGTTTGCAGCGAAAGTTTCGTCCGGCGACGCGGGTGCATGCGCTCTCCCGTCGCGGGTCCCCCGGCAAAGCCAGAAAGCAGCCATGGACACTCGGACAACGGCATTGGCGGCGCAGATGCCCACCATGGACCCAGCCGTCATTGCCGTGATGGTCGCCGACGGCTACAGCGACGCCGACATTTGTGCTCTGGCAGCCGAGAGCGTCGTAGAGCTCGACAGTCCCGACGCGGCCCCGTGCCGGTCCGACAGCCCAGCAGCCGAGCCGTTGGCAGTCCGCGAACGGGAGCAGCTCGAGGCGCTGCAGCGCCAGTTTGACGCCGAGTTCGCGGCACAGCGGCTCTCCGACAGCGACGAGGACTCCGATTCGGACAGTCCTAGCGAGGAGATCAAGTTCCTTCGTCGGCTGTTCCCAGGCGTGCCCCGGGTACGCGTCCGGTTGACACTCGAGCGCTGCGATGGCGACGTCGACAGAGCATGCGACGAGCTTCTCAACTATGATGCAGTCAAGGAGGAGGAGGATGGGGTCTTCACCGAGGCTTTGCCGCTAAGAAAAAAGGGAAAGCGCCCTCAGCCCAAGAAGGCGGCCCAGAACATAACGTACAAGGTCGGCGACCACCGCCAGCGACCACCAGTTGCCCGCGATGCGGGCGATCATGCCGACGATGCCATTCTCACCCGTGACAGTCAATGGCAAAAGTTCAGTCGTGATATACGTGAGCTCGCGGACCTTCTGGCCCTCTCTGTCCCTGTGGTGGCGTCCTCATATTACAAAAACCGGGTGTCGCTGCCACAGACCCTCGTGGCCATCGTGAACGAGACGGTGAAGCTGCCGGCGCAAGACGACCTGGACCCCGACCTCATCCCACAGCTTACAACCCTAATACCAAAGGACTCTCAGGTGCCGGTCACGGAACCTCTCCTCCTGAAGCTCTGGGTCGCAGCGGATGGCGACATGCCTAAAGTGCGCCAGCTGCTCAGCATCTTGTCTCGCCGAACCATTGACCCTTCCCTGGTTCTGGGTCAGGTTTCGGAGCCGGACCAAGCGCCACGAACGAAGGTCAGTGCTGGATCTCAGGCTACTCGATCAGCGAATGGTTCTACGCACAGCTCGCCTCGCTCATCGCCATCCACAACACCCGGTGCTGTCACACCGCAACACGCAAAGAAACCGCCT
>JANJPH010000309.1:0-12188 GCA_030407195.1 [Candida] tunisiensis
CCGCGCCGGGCCCCGTCCGCTCCGCCCCGCGGAACGGGCTGATTAATGTCCGCAGCGGTCAAAGCGAATTACGGAGTTACTGCACTTGCTTTTTGCGCACATCAACGGCGCTGCATAAGGCACACTCGGCGTGAGTCAGAAATGGGTTGCGAGGGCTGTGATATATATTGGACAGGGCCGTCGACGCCGTCTTGGCCAGCAGCACCAGCAAGCACCAGAAGCACCACAATGACAGACTCAAGCCTCGCAGAGACATACTTCCTCGCCTCCCGGGCACGCTCCAAGCTCACCCGCGAGGCCTCGCGCCAGGACCACGACCTCCGCATCCTCGTCAGCCACGCAAACCTCCTCGACAACCTCATGGACTCGCTCGCCCGCCGCAAGGCCGAGCTCCGCGCCAAGCAGGAGCACCCCGAGACCCCCAAGGTCACCTTCGCCGAGCCGCCGGCCCCCGTCCACCGCCCGGCCGCCGTCGCGCCCTCCGTCGCCGCCATCCCCGAGGAGGCCGGCCCTGAGACCGTCGTCGCCGCCGACGCCGACACCGACGCCGCCATGGACGACGCCGCCGACCTCGACTACACCAGCGACATCGACGACGACGACGCCTCGTCGTCCGACTCGGACGAGGACATTGACGAGCCCGCCGAGGAGCAGGACTCGTTCTACGAGGTCATCCACCTGCACGCACCCGTGCCGTTCAAGGAGCTGCCTGCGCTGGACGCCGGCGACGACGAGACGTCCACCGCCGCGGCCCCGGGCCTCTGCTACTCGTCCGACGAGGACAGCGCCGAGGACCTCGACACGCCGCGAACATCGCCCCAGTTCTACGCCCTGGACAGACAGACAAGCGACAAGGAGCGCCCATTTGTGCCGCAGGCGCTGCGGCCACAGACCGTGGTCTAAGCGGCCCCAACGCGGCCAATACGGCCCCGTTTGCGCTCCTTATTTGCATCTGATCCGGCGTTCGCATTGCATAGTGTATGATAGTCTTGCTTTCCAGTTACGATCTCAATGAACATGTTGATAGTACGAATGTAAAACGTGTTCTAGCCGGTTTCCGAAACCTTGTTGGCCGACCCCACACGGGCCTCAGCCCACCGGGCAACGGACATAGGTGTCCGCACGGCTCCATCGCCGTGCGGGTCCAGGGTCCGCTGCCCGCCTTGGTGCACCAGGGTCCGCCTGCCACGGCCGTCAAAACGCCTGTGCGCCACAAATTTTTCACCGTGCACCGAGCAGGGACGGGTCGCCGCCAGCCACCCACGATGCCGGGCGTCGGAACGCCGACTGCTCGCTGTCTTGCGCCCCGTAGCGACCGCCAGGGACACCGGACCGATGTCTGCGCACGAGCCGAAACACGTTCGACTCGGCCCCTGGACCGAGACCCTTCTCCCGCGCATGTCTGCTCGGCATCCGTATCCGAGACCTGCGCGCACGCCAGAGCAAAAACCTTGTCTAGGCCTGCCCGGCCCGGACAGGCAGCTGCGAGCTCGGGCTGAGTGTGTTGATAGCAGGCCGGCCGGGCCGTCCTGCCGCCATACCGGCCGAACCGTTCCGCTGCTGGTCACCCATACGTCCTCCACCGCACGGCGGCTCGGTCTGCTGTGATGCCGCTTAACCGACTGCTGATCGGCCGGCCCGACTGCCATCTCGGCCGTCTGCAATCTCGGCAGTCTGCTATCTCGGCCGTCCACCAACTCGGCCGCCTGCCATCTCGGCCGGCCTCGCGGACGTTATCATAATGTATTCGGCACAATCCCAGTATAGTACAGCAAAATCATGACAAACAAGCAGCCGGCAGAGGCCACGCCTAGGCGTGGAACCCCCCCTGCTCCATGGTCGGCGTCCGGTACGGGTTCTCGCCCCGTTCGCCCAGCGAAACGGGATACTGGCCGTAGTGCGCCAGCGGCGGCGGCGACCGCGGCATGTCGGTGGGCACGTCGTGGTGCGAGAGGTACGCCGCCGAGACGTCGGTTGCCTCGGCGTCCTTGGAGCCTCCCACACGGCCGAGGTTGATGGCCCTCGACTTGGAGTTGCGCACCTGGCGCAGCGTGTACGGCAGCACCATCGCCATGCTCACGATGGCCAGCACAAACCCCACGCACAGGACCGCCAGCGTCGCGCGGTCCAGCTGGCAGCCGGTGTAGCTGAGCGTCTGGAGCTTCGTTCCGGCGTCGTGGCCAAGGTGGATCTGCTCGTCCCGGCGACACGTCCCCGTAATCCGGACCACCTGGCCCTTGGCGGCGAGCGCGATCAGCCATAGCACAAACATGGCGCCGTCCAGAATCGCGACGAGGACGGGCAGCGGGCTGAAGCACGCGAAAGGAAGCATGGCGAGCACGAGGCCCGCGCAGGCCTCTGCCAGCGCGTCAGGGTTGTAGAGGTAGCCTCGCCGCGACCGCAGCACCATGGCCGCGAGGTTGAGGCCAAACACCAGTAGTGCCAACGTCATCTGAATCGCCCTGATGATCCTAAGTTTCGCATCGCGACATGACCGCAGCGCCAGGAAACCAAAGGGGCGCCCGCGGTCGACAGCGGGGATACGTGTGTCGGCGCGCAAACGTGCTAGCTTGTCCTTGAACACCATGTCAGTTGCAGAGTCGTCCACATCATCCTCTTCGTGTCCACACCCTTTTTATTAACACACGCGTGGAATCGCATATCCCTGCGTATCGATGAAAGGGCCGGGGACCATTAGCTTTTATTGTCAGTATATGATACAGGGCTACGGCTTGTGCTGGCCGTACTTGGTCTTGCCGAGATCAAACGGCAGGTAGCGGTATTTGACCATGTGTTGGATCTGGCGCCGCATGGTCAGCGTGAACAGAATGACAAAGTAGACGAGCAGGACGGGCCAGAAGACGGGGATGTCGAAGACCTGGAACCACGCCGTGACGAACGCTACCAGCGTTGCCCGTGTGGCATTGTACCAGAACTTGAACTCGGGGAGGCGGCGGATGAACGGCCGGAACTCCTCGTCCTGACGCGTCGGCAATGCCTCCTCTGTCTCGGCTTCCCGGAGCTCCTGCTCGAGCGAGGGGTCAAACTTGGGCTGGAGGAACGCCAGGAACAGGTTGAGCAGGTAGATGCCGAGCGTGTATGCCACGAGATACCAGCCTTGTGCGTAGAGGACGCGGGCAAAGAAGACGAGCAGCAGGCCCGCGAACGCCAGCCAGCGGTACAGCGTGTGGGGCACTGTCTTGTCCACGTATGCCTGGTACTGCTGCCGCCAGCGTGCGACACGCTGCTGGGCCTGCTGAAGCGGCGTGCTGTCCATCGTTGACGTTTTTTCGGTTGGTGTGCGTGTCCCTCCACTCCGCCACGTTGTGCCGGGGGATTTTTTTCAGTTGGGAGATCAGGGTCGGGGTTTCGCCCGATGCGGCAGCCCGAGCCCCTGATTTCGCCTCCCAATGGGGCAGCCGGGCGCCCCTGATCTCGCGCCCCAATGCGGCAGGCGCGGGCCCCTGGCTAGATCGGGGTTAGGGCCGCGCGTGACTAAGTCAGGACGCGATGTCGGGTTGGGGTTTCATGTCCTCGCCCCGCGCGCCCAATCGGGAAGGCATGGCCCCTGAGAACCGCGGGACGGGGTTAGGGTTGCATGTACTCGCCTGCACGCCCCCGAGAACCGCTACCGGGTTAGGGTTTGCTTTGGCCTCCCAATCGGGAAAGCACGCCCCTGAGCGCTAAGCGCCCTTCTCGACGGCCGCCTTCTCCTTCTCGAGCTCGAGGATGCGGTCCTTTGTCTTTTGCACCTGCGTGTAGACGTTCTCGAGGGCCACATTGAGGGTGTCGAGCTCCTCGGCCTCGGTCTGGCGCGAGTACGGGTGCGCCGCCGACTTGGTGGCCGGCAGCTGGTAGCCGGGCTTGGCTGTCAGCACCTCAAACATGGCCTCGGTCGGCTCGTTGAACACCAGCTCGTCGTACACGTACGACTCCACCGGCTGCGACCCGGGGGGAATCTGGTCCGAGCCCGGCCCGTACGGATGCAGCTTGAGGTGGTGGTAGAGCTGGACGTTCTTCTCGGACGACTCGGCCACAAAGTAGATGCGGATACCGATCTCAAACTCGCCCCACCCGGTCTCGGTGACCTCGAACGGCGGCGTCTCGACTGTTCTTGTGCTGTTTGGGTACGTTTCGTGGAGTTTGAACACCACTTTCTTGACAAAGTACGACAGATCCTCGCCGGCCGGGCCCCTGACGAAGATCGTCCAGCTGTGCGTATGCTCGCCGGGCTCGCGCGCGCTGTCCTTCTCGAGCGGCGTCGCCGTGTTGCCGTACAGAATCGGCCGCGAAACGCTCAGGTTCTTGACTCGCTTCAGCCCCGGCGCCATCGTGTGTGTTGTCAACTCCCAGGACCCCTAGGGGGAAAAAGAAGAGGTGACTGCCAAAACCGCTACAACATGAGCTACACAAATGCAGCATTCAACAACGCCAAACAACTGAGCTCATTGCCTACATGACTAGCTCCGCTGCCTACATGCTACTCATGCGAGGCTGCGTTCTGGATGTACGTGTGGTAAAACAGAACCGAGTCTAGATGGCTCGAGATGCGGATGCACTCGTTGACCGTGTGGAATCCCTCGTCGCCGTAGAACCGCACGGGCGAGAACCGGTAGATGTAGTCTGTGAGACGCCAGTAGTGCCGCGTGTCGGTGTTTGCCGGCATGAGCGACGGCGCGACAACCAGCTTGTCCCCCGGTGCGAACGTCGCCTTTATGGAACCGGTCAGAATCTCCCACGGCTGGCCCGACACAGGCGACAGCGGGGCGGGTTCCAAGCCGTGGCGGAAGATCGTGACATTGAAAAAGCCAAGCTTGGTGCGGGGAATGATCTCCTCTTCGCCGCAGTACACGCCAACGCCGCGCTCCTTGGCGACCTTCTCCACGTTGCCCACAATCTTCTGCATCGTGGCGTCGACAGACGACTGGACATCAATGCGGTGGTTGGTGATCAGCATCACCGACTCTGGCAGCGCGTTCACTTTGACGCCGCCACGGATCAGATCTGCCGCCTGCGACGTTTGAATCATGTACCGTGTCATCGGATTCTTGCGCAACTCCCGGACGACCGCCTTGTTTGCCTCCATGTCCTGCCCGGCCTTGAGGATCGCAGAGCGCAGCGGCTTCGGCATGTCGGGCCCAAACTCTGCCAGGCACTGCAATTGCTGATACATGGGACTCTGGGGCGTGAGGTTGGGCTCAAACGGCGTGGCCTCGATCTCCACCAGTAGCTCACCCATGATGCCGATTCCCGTGTGGTTGGGCGGCATCGAAGAGTGCCCGCCCGGGGTAGTCAGGTGAACTTTGATGTCGCAGTAGCCCTTTTCCCCGATTGACGGAGAGGCAAACGTGGCACCAAAGTGGTCCATGACTGCCTGGCCGCCCTCGTCGACAATAGCGAATATGGAGTCGCGGCCGTATTTCTCCTCAAGGTGTTCGGCAATATGTCTGGCACCGTGGTACCCGGAGATCTCCTCGTCGAAGCCAAAGGCGGCGATGACGGTGCGTTCCGGCTCAAACCCAGCTTTCATGAGCTCTTCCATAGCTTCAAGGGCCGCTATGAGCGTGTTCTTCGTGTCAGTGGCGCCGCGGCCCCAGATCTTGCCGTCGCTCACCTCGCCGCCATAAGGATCGTGCTTCCAGAGACGGCGGGTCTTTTCGTCCACTGGAACGACATCTTGATGCGACATGAGCAGAAGCGGCTTTAGGTCCTTGTTGGCACCCTCCCACGTGTAGACGAGGCCGTGGGTGTTCACCCGTGTGAGGGTGGCGCGCTTGTAAACGGTGGGGAAGGAGTGCCTCAGGTATTCTTCAAACTTGAAGAACTTGTCCCACCGTTCGTCCTGGCCCACGGGACCCATGTTGTCGTACGACTCGGTCTCGACGCGGATGGCACCAGCCAGGAGCTCTATAGAGTGCTTTTGATACTCGTCGTCCTCGAGGAACTTGGCCGCGATCCGCGGCTTCAGCGTGGGGTACTGCGGGCATAGACCATCTTCAGCAATTTTTGGACCGCCAGAGACCTTGAAGTCGTTGATACTGGGTTCTGATGGCGCCCACAGCCCGGAGGAGGCGATGTTGCTGCCTGGCGCTCCATTCCCCAGGCTAGTCAGGTGCGGAAAAAACCAAACGGCCAGGGCACATGCCACTGCAATCACTGGGAAGGCTTTCCAGAAGCCATTGGCCTTCCGGCTTGTCTCCCTCGACGGGATCCCTTGTTTCTCTGACATTTGTCGCTGCCCCGCTCTGAGACTCCACAGCGGCCGCGTGCATATATGTCCCACAACCTCGGCGGGCACGGCAACTAGCAGCCACGCCAGACGCCATCAGCATGTCTCGATTGGGCTGATTCGTCGCTGTGTGATCGCGAAGCTGGGCCGATGGGCGGCTGGCTCGTTCTCAATCCGTCTCGGGCCAAGAACCTTTGCAAACCGCCAGGACGCAGCCTTGTCGCCTAAATGCGCCGAAAGCGGGCGTTCCATGCGTTCTTTTGGCGATTCATCATCGGGTGGCCCGGGCTCGGCGCCACGATCACGGCCATAGCGTCTATCGCCGCAGCCTGGCTGCGGAAGCTCGTCGGTAACGGCGTCTTGGTTCGGCCAAGACTTTTGCATTACCGAAAACCCGGACGACGGTGCTGGCACGGCCCTGATCGCAGCCGAGTTGGCTTCGTAATCACCGCAACGCTTGATTGGACACACTGCTCGCTGCCCGGGCCTACGATACCATCCTGCCAACGCCGACGCTCGCGGTCGCCTCTGCCAAGCGGATCAGTAGGCCCACCTGCACACTCAGAGCTACAAACAAATATCATAGATTCTCATATCCACTAACCCAGCCTCTAGTCGTCCTTGGCGCTGTCGACGTTCTGGATGTACTCGTAGTAGAATGCGACGGCCTGGAGATGCGAGTCCACGTGGATGTTCTCGTTGACGGTGTGGATGGCCTCATCGTTGTGGTACAGCGACGGGTTGAAGCGGTAAATGTTGTCTGTGAGATCCCAGAAGTGGCGGGTGTCGGTGTTGCCGCTCATGATGCTCGGGGCGACGTAGATGTGGTCGATCTCCGTCTTCCCAGGGCGGAATGCCTCGAATGTGTGACGGATAGTGCCTGAGAGCGTCTCCCAGCCTGAACCACCGTCGGAGCGCGCGCGGGGGCTCACGTCACTGTACTTGCCGTAGGGCTGCACCACCAGGTTGCCCTTCGATGTCTTCTTGCGGATAGTCTTGCCGAACGCCTCCAAGCCAAGGTCATACTTCTTGGCGATCTTCTCAGCATCGCGAGTCAGCTTATCCTTCGTCTTGTCGACATTCGACGACATGTCGATGCGATGGTTCGTGACCACAGACACTGACTCGGGCAGAGCATTGACCTTGACGCCACCGGTGATGATGTCGGCCGCCTGGGTAGTCTGAATCAGGTACTTGGACATGGGATCAAACTTGTCCGCAAACAGCGCGTCAATGACCGCCTCGTTGGCCTTGCGGTCCCTGTGCGCGTGCAGAATGTTGTGGCGCAGGCTCTTCGGGACGTCGGGGGCAAAGCGGGCAATGCACTGGAGCTGCTGGAAGAAGGGGTTGTCAGGAGGCAGGTGGGGCGCGAACGGGTTGCCCTCAATCTGGGTGAGCAGGTCACCAATGATGCCGATACCTGTGTGGTCGGGAGGCATAGAGGAGTGGCCGCCGGGCGACGTCAGAGCGAACTCAGCGTTGAAGTAGCCTTTCTCGGCCACAGATGGGAGGGCAAAGTACGAGCCATACTGCTCCTGGACACCACCGCCCTCGTCAACAATGGCAAAGATGGAGTTCTTGCCGTAGCGGTCCTCGAGGAAGTGGCTGATGTTCTGCGCGCCATAGAAACCGGAGATCTCCTCGTCAAAGCCGAAAGCCGCGATCACGGTGCGCTCAGGCTTGAAGCCGTCCTTGGCCAGCTGCTCAATTGCCTCCATGACAGCAATGAGCGAGTTCTTGGTGTCGGATGCACCGCGGCCCCAGATGCGCACGCCGTCGTAATGACCCGAGTACGGCGGGTGCTTCCAGTCGCCGAGGGTTTCGTGGTTGACGGGCACGACGTCCTGGTGGGCCATGAGCAGCAGCGGCTTGAGGTCGCTGTTAGAGCCCTCCCAGGTGTACACGAGGCCGTGGGTGTTGACACGGTCCAGCTTGGCGGTTTTGTAGACCTCGGGGAAGGACTTGTGGAGATACTCCTCGAACTTGTAGAACTTGTCCCAGCGCTTCTCGTCGTGCGGCACGTCCTTGAAGTCATCGAACGTCTCGGTTTCGATCTGGATTGCGCCAGAGAACACATCGACCGAGTGGCGACGGTATTCCTCGGACGCAAATAGGTCGAGGCGCGACTTGGGTGCCTTGATCTTGGGGAATTGCACGCAGATGTCGTCGGTAGCGACGGCCGCCGTGCGGCCGTGGCACGGGAGCCAGTCCCGGACGCTGGCACCCTTGTGGTAGCCGTGCACCGCGGTGACGACCAATGGAATCATGAGAACGGCATACAGGGCCTTGATGTACTTGCGACGGCGCTGGGCGCGCGCCACAAGACGGAGCTGGGCCTCCTCCTCCCATTCAGGCAGAGCGTACTTCTCGGACATTGTGCCTCTTGGTGATTCCAGCGGCTGCTCTGTGCCCGGTCTTATACTCGGCCTTTGTGCCCACGTCGGATTCCGAATTTCGCGGGGTGCATCGAGGGACGGCAGCATCGGCAGTTGGCTGGCGAGCGGCGCCCGCGAAGCGGGACGCTCGAGCGTCGGAGTCCTACAGGGAGGCGCTCGAGCGCGGCGTTGCGGGCCGCGCCAGCGGCGTATCGGGCCAACGCCCGCCCCTGGCGCCGCGGTGGCGTGCAATCGCAGCGGCAGTGGGGGCCTCGAGCGCTCACGTGATCACGTCACGTGTAACCGCCGGCCGACTGGCTCACGTGACTGTGTCACGTGCGACATGCCGGCCGAGAAACAAAGGCCTCTTCATTTCCAGCACAGATAGCCACCCTAGCCCACGTTTTTCACCCACACGGGCGCTTCTCGGGCTCGGCTGTCGGAGGCGCACGTGATCTGAGCGCCACGTGACTTTATCTCCACGTGACCGCCCCGATAGAGTCATCGGCCCAACGCAGTATAAATGCAAAAGTGGGGTGGAAAAAAGCCGCTACGGAAATACGACCGAGCCCTGAACAGCCAGTCACAAACCCAAAGCTACAAGATGCCTATGCTCAAGGATCCGAGCACGAAATACGCAGCGTTCAAGCCGCTGGACCTCCCGAACCGGCAGTGGCCCAGCCGGTCGCTCACCAAGGCGCCCCGGTGGCTGTCCACCGACCTCCGCGACGGCAACCAGTCCCTGCCTGATCCCATGTCGGTGGCCGAGAAGAAGGAGTACTTCCACAAGCTCGTCGACATCGGCTTCAAGGAGATCGAGGTGGCGTTCCCGTCGGCGTCGCAGATCGACTTTGACTTCACACGCTACGCCGTCGAGCACGCACCAGACGACGTCTGGATCCAGGTCCTCAGCCCGTGCCGGCCCGAGCTCATCGGCCGCACCGTCGAGTCGCTGCGCGGCGCAAAAAAGGCCATCGTGCACATCTATCTCGCGACCTCTGCGTGCTTCCGCGAGGTCGTGTTCAACCACTCTGAGGACGAGGCCATCGCCATGGCCGTCAAGTGCACAAAGCTGGTCCGCTCGCTGACCAAGGACGACCCCTCGCAGAACGCCACCGAGTGGGCGTTTGAGTTCTCGCCCGAGACGTTCAGCGACACCAGCCCCGAGTATGCCGTGCGCGTGTGCGAGGCAGTCAAGGCGGCGTGGGAGCCGTCCGAGGCAAATCCCATCATCTTCAACCTGCCGGCCACCGTGGAGATGTCGACGCCCAACGTGTATGCCGACCAGATCGAGTACTTTCACACCCACCTCTCGGAGCCCGAGAAGGTTTGCATCTCGCTGCACTGCCACAACGACCGCGGGTGTGCAGTCGCGGCCTCGGAGCTCGGCCAGATGGCTGGCGCGGGCCGTGTGGAGGGCTGCCTGTTCGGCAACGGCGAGCGCACCGGCAACGTCGACCTGGTGACGCTGGCGCTCAACCTGTACACGCAGGGCGTGTCGCCCGAGCTCGACTTTAGCGATATCACGTCGGTGGTTGACATTGTCGAGCGGTGCAACAAGATCCCCGTGCCGGCACGGGCACCTTATGGCGGGTCTCTTGTTGTGTGTGCGTTCTCTGGCTCGCACCAGGACGCCATCAAGAAGGGCTTTGCGGCGCACGAGAAGCGGGTGGCGGCCAACGGCGGCGACTCGTCGCGCACGCGGTGGCAGCTGCCGTACCTGCCGCTCGACCCGCGGGACATTGGCCGCACGTACGAGGCGGTCATCCGTGTCAATTCGCAGAGCGGCAAGGGCGGCGCCGCCTGGATCATCCTACGCTCTCTCGAGCTCGACCTGCCGCGCGGTCTCCAGGTTGCCTTCTCCAAGGTTGTGCAGCAGCAGGCCGAGGTGCTAGGACGGGAGCTCAAGCAGCAAGAGCTGGTGGACCTGTTTGAGGCCGAGTACCTGCTGCAGGAGGGCGAGCGCAGGGAGTACGAGCTTACTGATTACAATGTGTCGTCCATCGACAAGGACCAGCGTCGCTTCACGGGCAAGGTGCTGCACCACGGCCAGGAGGTGCACCTCGAGGGCATTGGCAACGGGCCGATCTCTGCGTTCACCGATGCCATCAAGCAGGCGTTCGACGTGCGGTTTGACGTCCAAAACTACCACGAGCATGCCATTGGCAAGGGCTCCAAGACGAAGGCCGCCACCTACATTGAGGTGGCGTACGTCAACGACGGCTCGACGACGCCGCGTCCCGGCACAAAGGAGGTCGAGTCGATTTGGGGCATTGGCATCCATGAGGATGTCAGCCAGGCGTCCATCCAGGCGCTGCTGTCGGCGCTGTCGAAGCACGCCATTGTGTCCACGGGCCAGTCTCTCCACGCACGCAACGGCGTTGCAAACGGCAACAAAGCCTGAAAAAAAAATAATGACCGTGATCGGTATACGCATGAATAAAGAGACGCGATTGGTATCTCGTTCATTGAATAAATACACACCAAAAAATTCTGCCGAGCCGCGACACGGTCGAGTACGCCGCTCCACAGCTGCCTTCGTCCCGGCGAGACGCCAAGGCCAGTCGCTGCCGCTCTGGGCGCGCCATTTGCCTCGCAATCATCAGCCTGGGACACCCGGGTGGTGTGGTGAGCGCCGTGCCGTTCCGTGTCCGTCTCTGGCAAGCCATTCCTGGTAATAGATAGATATGTTTTTTCGTCACTCGTCAAGGAGTCAACTCGAGAGACGGGATACGGGTACGCTAGGCGTCCCTAGCGGCACGCGTATCCCTGGGCCAGGCGTCCCCGGCCCCCAGATTTTTTTGGTTTTTTTTAGCTCTCGATACCTGCGAACAGGTTGTTGACTCCCGCCTCGAGCGCGACTTCGCCGCCCGAGGACTTTTCTTCAAACAGTGTAAAGTCACACAGAAAGAAGTCGTCGCTGTCCGGGGCCGAGGTCTCGTAGGGCAGTTCCGGCTTGAGGCCCGACGCTGCTGGTCGGAGGCATCAGTGCACAGACACAGCGCAGTGCTGTGCAGAGCGCCTCCCAACACACCGCTGCTGGGTGCGCTGGGTCAAGCTGGAAGCCCGCGAGCTCCTCGGACGGGGACGGACTGTTTGTGGCCGAGTTGCTGAGCGAGGGCGTGCGCGAGGGCACGCCGTCGTCGTCCTGCGCGGGCGGCAGGCTGAAGGACCGGCCGTCCACGATCTGCTGTAATTGCTGGACTTTTGCCACCAGGAGGTACTGTTGCTCCATCATGTGGATCTGGCTCTTTTTGGCCTGGGCGATGTCGAGCTTGAGCTTGGCGTTCTCGGCCGTGAGCGCGGTGCACCGCGACTCGAGCTCCTCGACGTGCTTGCGCTTCTTCTCGCGCGACGCGTGGGCGGCCTGGCGGTTGCGCATGATGCGCTCGATGCGGCGCTGCTCCTTCTCGTCCTTTGTTTTGGCGCGCTTGCGCGGGGGCAGCGAGCCGGGCGGGAGGGGGAGCGTCATGTCGGCGCGCTTTTCTGCGTCAGGGCTGTCAAGATCCATGGCATCTTCCTCCGAGGGAGCCGCATAGTCATATCGATCGTGGATAACAACCCACCGCAGATCGTACTTCTGG
>JANJPH010000030.1:0-58857 GCA_030407195.1 [Candida] tunisiensis
ACCATGGGGCCGCCACGAGTCGCAAAGGGCTCGAGGAGGCCAAAACACAGCAAAGGAAAGGTCTCCAAGCGGTCGCACAAGCAGAAGTCGCAAAAGCTTCGCGACGCCGAGGCCAGGACCCGTCTGGACGCCGCTGTGGCCGCAGCCTTCCAGAGCCAGCCCAAAGAAAAGACAAAAGAGGAGCGGCAGAAGGAAAAGGCAGAAACCAACAGCGCTCTGCTCGACAGCCTCAACCAAATTGCCGAGTTCGATCTCGAAAAGTCATGAATATTTATTCGTATCGCATCTATCAGATAAATAGTAATGGGCTGAGCCCTCTAGGTCGTCGTTGGCGCAGCTAGGACGAACCCTCGGCGGTCCTTGCCAGTTCGGTTGCGTGATAGCCAGTTGTTCCGTAGTGTCTTCCCAAGCTTGTCCATTCGCAGTTGGTTCTCGTCATCGGTTTGCAGCGACGCCAGCACAGACGTGCACTGCAGTATCCGCACCGCCGTGTCGGTGACGGTCCGCACAGAGTCAAATTCAAGATGGACCTGAGAGAATACTGTTTCTAAGCGGTCGCATAGAGGCAGTATCACCCAGTCACGAAATCCGATCAGCGTGTATCTTGAAACCGTCAGGTTGCCTTCGGCCTCGAATAGGCTAGTCCAATACTCCCGCGCTGCCTCAGGGGCTAGTACCTGTCCCTTGCCGTCAAACTCCAACTGGAGCGGTAGAAAGGCACCCTCCCAGTATGGCAAAACTTGCGAGAAGAACAACTGCCACAGATCGACGATCTGTGGGATCAGCCGGTTGTCTGGGCAGTTCACAAGCGACACAAGACCACCACTACCCACCTGGCCCTCCACCATCCTCATCATACCCGAATGGAGTAGTTCGCGGAAATCCTGAAGAAGCACCTTCGCCTCGGCGCCTTCCTTGATTCGCATACTGATGTGCATGAGTACAAGGCTGTTGACATCCTCAACTGGAATTCGAAGCCCATCACCAGTAAATAGAGGTAGGGTTCGTGAGCACAGCAGCTGCCACGCCTCGTCTGCCAGCTGTTCCCTGTCCTCTTTGTTGCCCAAATTCTTCAGATCGAGCGCGCTCAGGGACTTCTGCAGGTTGCCAGGGGTGGTTGGGATGAACGAGTAGATCGTTGCTCCGTCGTTCGATACAACCTTGGAATTGCTGCTGCTGCTCGATAGGACTCCCTGATATGGGTCCTTCCGCCGCAGGAGGTGATGCTTGTGTTTTGAAGCCGCCGTTGCTGCCGTCATGATGCTCGCCCCGTCATCCGCTCCCGCCCCAGCAGGCGACAGGGAGGCTATCCGCTCCAGCTCCTTCGAGGGCCGATGTATTGGAGACATCTCTGAGATTGTTGGCCGCACAGGCGGATTAACTGTCTGGATGGTGAGCGAGTCCGTATTTTTTCGGTTCTTAGTGCTGGTCCCGGTGCGATTGTGGAGTGCAAACATCTTGGCCTTTGCCAGGGCAGACTCGCGGGGTTTTCCTTGGAACGCCGCAGTGGCAGCTGCAGAACTCAGCTTCGGGCTCTGGCCCGCACCGCTCCCCGCACCCAGGCCCAGGGTGGCTAGCGCATGACTTGGCGACGTCTTGTTGGGCTCAGGAAACGCGCCGGGAGGCAGTAGAGGTGATTGACCAGGTGTTGATGACTTCTGTGACGAGGCATAAGCCGGGCGAGGCTTGCTTGGTCCAAAGCCAGTGAGAGAGCCCTGCGACGGTTTGTGTGCCAACTGAGGAGTAGGAAAGGTGCCCTGCTGCAGGGGAGGAGTCTCGTACCGATTGGTGAATGAGTTCGTTCTATCAGAGCTGTAATGAGACGGTGGGCCGCCGCCGTGGCTCCTTCCTTGGATCTGAATGCTGCCAACTTTCTTCAGAGCAGCAGCCGCAGCGACCTCAGATGTCGTAGGTTGGCTATAGTAGTTGCCATACTCTTGCGAAAAGTTGCGTTCACTTCCGCGGGGATGCTTGCTGGCAGTAGTTGTGGTACTGCTGTTACTGCTGTTGCTATCCTCCCCACGTGTCGCTGTCGTAGATAACGAACTCGCTCGTGGTCGGATGCTCACCGGTGGTAGCAGGGCGCCGGATGGCCGTACCGCCGTGTCGCCGGGTTTCGGACTGTTGCTTCCACTGCCTCCACTGCTCGGCGACGTTGTCGTCTGGCCGTAGCTCAAAGGCGCTGTTGTATATTGATTGAGACCCGTCTGGAAAAGCAGTGGAGAGCTCCTGTTACCTCCCTCTGCGGTGTACAGAGGGCTGGGGTTGGCACTTCCGTTCTCGGCTCGGGTGGTGGAGGCAGGTGAGCTGGCTCCTGTGCCGGTTGCCGGCATGGATGGGGTGCCGGTGGGCGTCTGGGAGCTACCGTTTGGGCCGTGGCTGGGGTTTTTGGACGCCAGCGGCTGAAAGTAACCGGCCATGGACCCGCCGTTGGAGCTGCCAGAACTGCTCGTCCGGGTGTGAGAGTACGCACGGCTGCGCGAAGCGGGCTGCTTGGAGACAACCACGCTGTCGTCCTCCGGAATTGAGGCAATCATGGCCCCTGCGTTGCGCCTGTTCCCTGAGGTGCCACTCTTACCCCCTTGGGCGTCGTTGCAGCGCCTCGGTCGCCTAACGTTACGATACTGCACAGCCGCCCATTGTCCTGCACCTGCGTAACGCTCTCCTCAGCGCGCCGCACGCTGCGGGCGGCTGCATTAAGGAAGGCTCGGCCGCATCACGCGCGCCGCAATCGCTACGCGGCCCAGCCGTTAGCCGGGATCTCTCGCGGAGACATAACCTTGGACACAATGGCGAAGCTTTTGCGGCTATGGGCAGGGCTGGCGGTGGTCCTCGCGTTGCAACTCGCCGGGCTCGTCACGTTCAGCAAGGGATTCTTCCCCAAGAAGATAGTTCTCCCGGGACTCGCGGACTACTACAATGGCGACCCCTTCCCCGAGCCCCTGTTCGACAAGGTCGTACTGATGGTGGTGGACGCGTTGCGCAGCGACTTTGTGTTCAGCAACGAGTCTCACATGCCATTCGTCCACCAACTTTTGAACCGTGGCCACGCCGTCGGCTTCACTGCCTACAGCACGCCGCCGACCGTGACTCTGCCCCGCATCAAAGGCATTACTACGGGAAGCACACCTAACTTTCTCGATGCCATCCTGAACATCGCTGAATCTGACACCGCCAGTACTCTGAGCAACCAGGACTCGTGGCTGAGCCAGCTCAAGCGCCAGGGCAAACGAATTCACATGTTCGGCGATGACACATGGATCAAGCTCTTTCCGGACACGTTTGACCGCACCGACGGCACCGCGTCCTTCTTCGTCTCTGACTTCACTGAGGTAGACAACAATGTCACGCGTCATGTCGCACCGGAGCTAGAGGCTCGAGACTGGGATTGTCTGATATTGCACTACTTGGGGCTGGATCACATTGGGCACAAAGTCGGACCCCAATCGCCGCTCATGGCTCAGAAACAGCGCGAAATGGACGGTATATTCCGCGACGTGTGCGAAGGCGTTGACAAGAAGACTTTGGTTGTACTTCTTGGCGACCACGGCATGACGGAGAGTGGCAATCATGGAGGGAGTTCCAAAGGCGAAACCAGCGCGGCCATGGTCATGGTCTCCCCGAAGTTTGAAGCTTTAGGGCTTGATCAGCCTGCTCCACTTCCCTACAATTCTGAATACGACTACCATCTCAACGTGAACCAGGCTGACCTCGTTCCCACTTTAGCAGCCTTTCTGGGATTCCCCATTCCTGAAAACTCCCTTGGCATCTTTGTGCGCGAGTTTCTGCGGGTGTGGAAACCTAAGAGCAAGATGCACAGCGCTGTGCTCCGCCAGAACGTTGCACAGCTGGCCAAGATCCTCCAGAGCACTTACCAATTTGAATGCCAGCGGAACAAGGATGATGATGTCGCGCGTTTGGGATGCCTATGGGAGGATGGCCTTGCCGCATTCGTCGCTGAGAACCAGAAAGTTCAGGACGACACGGAAGAACGCTGCTACGAATTTCTTCAACTAGCACAGCAGGTCTTGTCTACTGCAGCCAGCAATTACGATGAGAAATTTCTGACGATTGGACTCGGCCTCGCAACGGCCGCTACGGCAGTGTCGTTGAGCATGTTGTGGATAGTTCTTCGGCGCGTAGAGACGCTCCGTTTTGTTGTCATTCTCTTCAGCAGTGTTTACGCAGCGACGATGTTTGGCAGCAGTTTAGTGGAAGAGGAGCATCACTTTTGGTACTGGACATGCACCGGCTGTCTCGCTCACCTGTACCTTCTGGGCAGTCGCAACAAGTTCGGGACGGGGTATGACTGGGTTTTTTGTCTATCACTTATTCGCATAATTCGGGCGTGGAATCAGACCGGTCAAAAATATGCTGGCGCTCCCGACATTGTGAGTATTCTTGAGACGGAACGATACAGCCTATTCCTGTGGGGTCTGATCATCATAGTGTACGGAACCACTTTCGAGAGACTATGGAAAACGACGTTTTCACAATTATCTCCGTTTATTGGTTTCATATTCGCGTTCACTGCTGTGTTTGCCTCGTTCACCTTCAAAGTGCATATGGCTCATGAGGCTGGTGAATTTGTGCCTGGTTTCATTTTGCAGTTTGCAGAGTACGCCACTGGCCAGGTGAATAGCATACCCCAGCTTGTGTCGTTGGCGCGTTTTTTCTTTGCAATCGTTGCGGCCGGGTTCGCCTACCGTGCCGCGTTGCTGCACTGGTCTGAGACGGATCCAGAAACCGGCAAGAAGGTTGGACGGCAAAACATCATGACAGAAATGACGTACCTCGTCGAGGTCATTCTCATTACCCAAACAAAGACTTCTAACATACCACTGTTTGTGTGTTTCCACAGTCTCAAATTCTTCATCGAGCGTGCGGTCAACCAGAGCTTCATCAAGTTTTCGCGCGATCTGATGTCACCACAACTGCTCATCACAAAGACAACGACTATCATAACGCTGCTAAGTATCATACTGCAGCATGTGAGCTTCTTCGCAATGGGAAACTCAAACTCGCTAAACTCTGTCGACCTTTCACAGGCCTACAACGGCGTGTCGGCGTACAATGTGGGTCTGGTCGGAGTTCTAACATTTGTCTCGAATTGGGTTGGTCCTATTTATTGGAGTTTAACATGTCTTGCCATGTTGCTCGACAACCGCACCCGCGACGTTCTGGTGCAACAGCTCACCGCAGGAGGCCAACCAGCCTTAGACGAGACCGCAAAGAGGACTCCCAAGCGTAAAAGCGGCAGTAGTGGCAATGCTATCAACAAAGCGACAGAGCCGGACGTTGCGTTGTCAACTTCTGCCCCAGGGTACAATCACAAACGCCATACACTGACTCTCAAGATTTTAATATCCAGCACATTCTACAGTTTGGCTATATTGGGGGTAACTGGAGCGTGCTTTGTGTTGAAGCACCATCTGTTCATCTGGACGGTTTTCTCACCAAAGCTGCTCTACGTCGCAGCTTGGGCCGTTCTTCAGCACGCTGTTATAGACGTCCTCCTCTCAGTTGTTCTGTTTGCATATGTACAATAGTGCAGCACAAAAGTATTAGTATTCATTGCCATTACATTACTTCATCATTGTCGCTCGTGCGTTTTGTACTGGATGAAGCGTGCCAGGTTGATGGCTGCCTCCTCGGCCCGCATTTTGAAGAGCGGTTTCTGCTTTTTGTGAATTCGCCGTGCCAATTGCCGCACCTTTGGCAAAAGTTGTCTTAGTTTGACCAAATATCCGCCGTCCACAAATACTGGCTTATCGTAAGTATAATCCTTGTCACCAAAGATGTCAAATAGGGCATTCAGCGCTTCGATGGCAGCCACCTGTGGCCACCCCTCTGATGCGTTCGTACCCTCACCAGTTATGGTCAAGAGGTAGTCACCAATGCGACGTACGACTTCTATATCATCCACACCAGACGCAACAGATCCCAGCAAACCCACTATGTTCACGACCGGCACACAGTCGTCGGCAGACGGCTCGGCCCTGTATTGGAGGACGAAATTCAAATCCTCGGCATTCAGTGGAACCTTGCCACTAAAAGTAGATGCGCAAGCCCACAGAATGCCAAATGCAAAATAAACTGCCTCAGAATCGAGCTGAGGGTTCCGAACCTGGGACAGTGCAGCACCCCAGCACTCTTGCGCGAGCTCTCGCCACCGCTCGTTCTCTGGTTTTCGCACTGTAAGTGCCCATGTGATGTTGTTGAGTGCAGCAAGCGCCCGCGCCGTAAACTCGCCGTACTGCAAAAGGTTCAGCAGCAAAGGCACTACTGGATCGCCGAGGAATGACAGGCATGACTCTGAATTTCCGAGTCCATTCTGCTCCGGTGCACCCGTCGCTGTTAGTGATTTTTGGATGAAGGCCTCATCGTCTTCACCCTCCATCTCAGCGTCCATCTCGTCCGCAGTGGCAGGCTGTGGCCCAGCCACACTGATTGTCTCTGCGATCGATGCGATCAGTTCCAGTGCCACCTGTACTGCATCCATGGCAGCAGCCGCCCGTCGGCCCTTCGAGTCCTCCTTGGTGGACTCTACTGCAGCATCAGCTGGCTTTCGCAGCTCTAGGAGATCAACGCGTGTCTTCTCAAGGTCCACTGAGCGGATGACACTTACCAGACTCTCCAGCACAGGTAACAAGTCGTCTGCCGACAGGCTTGCACCGCCCTCCAGTATGGTGTTGTACATGTATCCGTTTAGATAGACAGTTGCGGAGGGGCTATGGCGCGCCTCAGCGAGTGGGCCAACTAGTGTTCGGAGCTTCGCGGTTTTCTCCACGAAACTTGGCTCATCCTCGCTGTACGTGTAGAGTGTCTCCGCTATTGTCGACAGTAGTGACGGCGTGATGTGAAGGTCCGTTTTGGTCCTCGAGCCACTTTTGGGGCCCTCCGTGGCATATTTCAGCAAACCACCAATGAAGTCGACCAGAAGATCTCCGAGAGAACTGAGCAAGCCTGCAAAGGCCTCTTCGCTGGACTGCGCGATCTGCGCGGCGAGTCCCAGAACGTTCTCTGTGTAGTCGAACAAGAGACGCCTCCGCTGCAGGCCGAGGTTATCGGAGCCATCGCTGAGCGCATTGTATGCCTGCTGCTGACGCTCAATGGCAGCTCGTATGCCGGTGGCGATGTCCTGGCGGAACAGAAAAGTGGCAACGTCGTAGCCCTCTTCCACGACGAGGTTGCGCAGAAGCCCGTACGCTTCCACAACGACCTCCTCGTTTGAGTCGCTAAGGTTCTGGGCCAAGACTGTCTTGACGACCTGTTCCTTGAGCAACAGCGACCGCAGCTTGGGGTCGTCGGCAAGGGCATTGATAGCGCTGATGGCCATCGCACGGTCCTCGGCGGCGGGGGCGCGCAGCTTCTCGATGAGAGGGAGGACTTTGTCCTTGCAGAGCTCCTCGTCGTTCTGCGGCCGGGCGACGGGGTCCGTAGCCCGCTCCGCCCGCTTCCGGTTCCTCTTGCTCCTGATCTTGCCCATGGTCGGTTCGGAGTTTTTCAGCGTGCGGCTCGTGCGGCTCAGCGGTCGTGCGGCTGGTGCGGCTCATGCGGCCGTGCGGCTCATGCGGCCATGCGGCTCATGCGTGCGGCTCGTGCGGCTCACGCGGCCGTGCGGCGCGCCATGCGGCTCACAAATTTCAACCTCCAACACGTCAGGACAACGACGATGCTTGTTCGGCGGCTGTTCAGCAGCAGCGCTCGGGCGCTGGAAGCGGCCAAGGCAGCAGCGCCCCCAAAGGGACGCGTGGTGTCGAGCGTGCCCGCCGGAACGGTCCTGAAAGGCTGCACGATCAAAAAAGGCGGCAAGGACCCCATCGCCCTCCCCGACGACGAGTATCCGGCGTTTCTGTGGGACATCCTGGACCCCGCGAAGCAGAGGGCCAAGCTCGAAGCCGACCCGGCCAAGAAGGCGCGCCGCGACATGCGCCAGAAGAACCGCGAAAAGATAAAGCTCAACAACTTCCTCAAGCGGATGAGCTGATTTCTGTATGTACATAGTAACGAACAGGCGTTGACGCCGTCAGGTCTTGCTGCCCTTGGCGCCGTGCTCGACAGTGGCCTCTTTGAGCGGGTTGGCGCCGGTGGCGGAGGCGTTGTACGTGCCAGCGATCTCCTCGGTCCGGGCCTCCTCGCGGGCCGCCAGGCGGCGGTAGCGCGGATCCAGGTTGCCGTCCTCCTCGAGCTGGGCCAGCACGATGGGCCGGAAGAAGTAGTAGCCTGGGTTAGTCGCGGCGGACGGGCGGGGGGGCGCCGGCGGTGCCGGCACGTGACCGGCCGCATCCGGCCGCCTAGGGGGCCCGTCCGGGCACAGCGAGGCCACTGCACGTACCAGAGAGAGCGCCGGCGCCGATTGCCAGCGCCAGGGGCACCGCACGCGACTGAAAGAAGCTCATTATCCGCTGTCCTCGCCCGCCGTCGTGGTCGTCGCCCTCGTCTTATCGCCCGCTGGGACTTTGGCCCGCAGCCCAAATTGCTGCGTGCGCCACCGGAACCTCCACAGCCCCCCGCGGCGGACCCCCGCACAACAGGAAGCAGCAGACAGCCGAGGAGACGGTTCATGTCAATTGCGCTGGCGCTGAGCTCTTCGCCCGCCCTGCGCACCGAGGAGTGCGATTCGTTCGTCATGGTCACGAGGGACTCCCGCAAGGTCCAGCTGCTCTGGAGCAAGGCAAAGGTCTACGTCCACCCTACCTCCAGCAGCAAGGACAACATCCCGGGCTTCATCGCCCTCGTGCGTCCGCGCGGGGCGCCAGACAAGGAGATCCTGCTCGCCTGGATCCCTGAATCGCTCCTCGAGGAGGACGACCGCGATTCCTACGTCAAAGTCGATCTCAGCAGCTCCGGCCGCCACGTCTCTGATGAGCCGGTCGCGGGGCCCTCCAGCTCGGCCTCGGGCCGCCCGGGCACCGCCAAATCGAAAGTCCTCGTCAGTCCCCCGCCCGCTGGCAGCATGACCGGCTATGCGTTCAGCGTGCCCCTCCACAATGTCTACTCTCTTCAGGTGCGGCCCCCTTCGCTCGGATGGTGGTGGGGCAGCCTCGTCATTCACACCAAAACCCAGGACACCCTGCCAGCGCTGTTTTTCCACGACGCCGAGTCGGCCAGCACTCGGGCAGAGCAGAAGCGCCGCAACGAGGACTTTGACCCGTTCGGGCCGGAGGGCGCAGTGTTCTGGGGCGGAGACCAGTTTCTCGACGCGCTCAAGCAGCACGCCGATGTCGAACGCAGCACTGTGGAGACATCTATCTTTCTCGTCAACCCGGATCCCGCCGACCGCCGCAATTTCAGTCCAAAGGGCGTCCGCATCGAGGCACCGCCCGAGGACCCGCTGGCAAAGGCAATGAAGGACGCCAAGTGGTCGCTCCTCGAGAAGCTTGCCCGCGTCACGCGATTCTCGCGACGGGCAGTACAAAACATTGCAGACAATTCGCCGCCGGCCGTCCAGCGCTTGCTCAATAAGCCCGAGGTCAAAAAGATAGGCGATGACTTTGACTCGGCGCGGGTCTATCTTGCAAAATGGGCACTCGGGATTGCTGAGGAGGCGGAGCGAAACCGCGGCCGCAACGTCGTGTGGCACGATGGATATCACGACGTCCTGGCGTCCGCAGTCGGGGACTTTGAGCTTCTCTCGGTAGACTACGAAGTCGAACGGCGCAACGAAGTGGGCCAGGCGGAGTGGCGAGCATTTTTTGATCACACAGGCCGGCTCTGCATCACTGCTGAGGAGGTCAGGGAGCGTATATTCCATGGAGGATGTGCCCCAGCGATCCGAAAAGACGCCTGGCTTTTCTTGCTTGGCGTGTACCCGTGGGACTCGAGCACTGAAGAGCGACGTGCTCTCATGTTGCGGCGCAACACTGAATATTTCCGCCTCAAGAAAGCGTGGTGGGAGGACTCTGACAGGCAGGAGAACGATGAGTTTTGGAAAGACCAGAAAAGCCGTATAGAGAAAGACGTTCACCGAACAGACCGCAACATTGAGCTCTTTTCGGACACTGACACTCCACACCCTGATCCAGAGTCGCGGTTCGCCGAGGTGGGCACCAACCTACACCTGGAGCAACTGAAAGATATGCTCATCACATACAACGAGTACAACAAGAACCTCGGTTATGTCCAGGGTATGACGGACCTGCTCTCTCCGCTCTACGTTGTCTTCCAGGATGACGTTGTAGCGTTCTGGGCGTTCTGTAAATTTATGGAACGCATGGAGCGTAACTTCTTGAGAGACCAGTCAGGCATGGCGCAGCAACTCTCGACTCTCAACCATCTAGTGGCTTTCATGCTACCAAAGCTGAGTATCCACCTCAAGCGCTGTGACTCCGACAACTTCTTCTTTTTCTTCCGGATGCTACTTGTGTGGTTCAAACGCGAATTCTCGTGGGACGACGTTCTCCGACTGTGGGAGGTGCTGTGGACTGACTACCATTCCTCGCAGTTTCACCTGTTCGTCGCGCTTGCTGTCCTTGATGCTCACAAAGATGCGCTCATGACCCAATGCAAGCAGTTTGACGAGATACTGAAGTACATGAACGAGCTGTCTGGCAAGATAGATCTGGAGGAGACTCTGGTTCGGGCAGAGCTGCTCTTCACGCGGTTCCGTAAGACCGTGGAGCTTATCGACCGCAAGTCCAAGGAGCCGGATTTTGGCAAAACGGCGGAGACAACGTTCCCGACCGTGGGTGAAGACCTTCGTGGTCTCCTCTCGCGCGACATAGTCGTCGTGAAGGAGTCTGAACGTCCCGCCGATGCCACAGGGGGTTGATACACCTATTTTTTTATTTTATCTTATTTTGCATGTTAGGATCAAGTGTACCTCGGGTTATTTCATTGTGTTACTTGTCATCATTACCGGGGCCGCTGATTTCCGCTTGCGCCTCAGGCGGTTTGAGGCCAAGATGCCTAAGACGACGGGCCACAGAGACCCGACCGTGAAACTTGCAAACAGCGTCTGCGGCGGCGCCCAAGTCATTGGAACTGCACCACACCCGTATCGCTTGGTCGTCCTCGATTGAAAAGATTCCTGATTGCCGTGGAACGTCTTTTCCGCATAGCTTCGAGTAAATGTAAACATCCATCGCAGCGCCGGCGCCGGAAGTGGCGTCATAGGCTTCATCCAACAACGCATCACCCAGACGCGGACCAGAGATGCCATGCAACGATCGAAAACGACGATCCCGATAGCGCAACATGAAGTAATCGTAGATCACATCGCGAGGCGGATCAAGTGCATAAAACCTCACCTCCTCTCCTATGCCCTGATCGCGAACGGCGTCATCGACATCGTAATCCTCAATGTCAGGCTGAGCGGACGGAGATGTGATTGTCTCTCCAACTTCTAGATTGCGTTTCGGGCTGCCACTGCTCTCATTGTGTGACTTTTGGCTGTCAGCTGAAGCGTAGATATTTTCGGGATGGTCGCCCGCCTCCTCAGCGACAATTGGAGTGGCGAGTCTGGCACTGGCCGGCGGGCTAGCAGAACCATGATTTGATGAGCTAGCATCTGAGGAGCCGCTGTTGCTTGGAAGACTGGTGCGGTCACGCGTCCGTTCTGCCGACTCCAATGAACCAGACTGCGAACCTTGAAGCGGAGCACTGTAGAGCTCGTTCTTAGGAGCCGTCTCGACTTCAGAATTCTCGCCAAAACCATCGTCCGAATCACGATGTTCAGCCAAAGGTGGGGAACTTGTATGAATTTCTGGGGTGGCTGGTACGACTGCTTCTGGCTCAGAGGGAGACCGAGCGGTTGACATGTGGTTGGAGGCATTGGCGTCCATGGCATGGGTGGTTGGACCGGAATTCCAAACCGCAGCTTGCCTATCTCTCAGAAAGGGAGGCGATCCTAGGCTAGCAGTGCGCGAACTAGTGCGTCCCTCCGTAGTCTCGCCATCATCATGGCTGACGCGGATGACATCTTCACGGGTTACTGCAGAGATATGCTCCGCCAGGACACGATCGGCCTCGCGTTGTTCCACAGCCTGTCTTTCGAAATTCTGTTCCTGCTCTGTCCCAGCAATCATTCGTCTCGCCGCCACCCGTCGGCTTGGATCTTGCAATTTTTCCCAGTCGGATGGAAATGGGCGCAGTGCTTGCAAGTCGCTGCGGCGGCTCACCAGGTAGAACAAGTGGTCATGCCATCGCTGGTACCAGTCGCGAGCTAAGAACCCCGGGTAGACTTCGTTGAATGTGCTGGCAAGCTCTGCGAAGAACGTAATGCTCCCGCGTTGTTCATCGGTTGCTCGCATGACGGCACAGATCAGTATCCGCAGCTGTCGTTCGGACCAGCCGTCATACAACGGTCGGTCATCATCACTGTCGCCATGACCGTCAAATGTGGGAAGCCTTGGTGCGCGCGCAGCTGATCGGGCTGTCTTCCCAGCATCCAATCGCGAGAGGATGCGACGCTTTGTACGGGCCAGCTCCTTGTCAGTGTACTGGGTCAGACGGTCACGATACTCGCCGTCGTTCGCAATGCGCAAGTTATAACGCTGGAACCACTCTTCGAACGTACGCCATCCGACAAACGTCCGACTCATTTCGTAGCACCCCTGGGCCGCAGTTTTGGCCACGCGATGCACGAGATGAAAGAGATAGGCGTCTTCGTCCTCATCAAAGCGTTCGGGCCGGTACACCACAGCACCATGTGCCATGGCCGCCTTTTCCAAACTTTGTAGTATAGGCGTCATTTCCACCTCCACCGTTAACAGTGTAGTTTTGTCGGCCGAGCTGAGGCACGAAATGTGACGCACCCAGCGCGTACGCACACTTGGAAGGGATCGATTCATCTCACGGGCGAGAATGTCAAATGCCACTGTCCGCGTCACCGTTCGTTGCTCGATGATTGGATGGGCCATCGTCTGTAACATCTTCGCGTCTTCGCGCAAGTTGAAGGGCCGTGACACAGCCCGGGAGTTGGCCTTCCCGAGCATCTCTTTGCGCTCTCGTGCGCGTCGGCGTTCTTCCTGCTTGTTACGCCTGTCTCGCTCCAGCTTACGCTGCCGTCGCAACTCAGCGCGCATTGCTTCTCGTGCCCGGAGATCGGCAGTGGTGAGTCCCGGTGGGTCATATAAGAGATCAGCCGGGATTTCGGGTAGGTTGTCGTCGTCGCGATATTGCGGGAACTTCTGGGGATTCAGCACCTGCTGCTCCGCATCAAGTCTTGCGCTCTCCGCCACCACTTCAGCGTCCCTATATGCAGGTAGTATAGGGCCCCCTCGACTTCTAACTTTCCATAGCTGGTTTTTCGAGACACTGGGCCTTTTAGTGACTTCGGCAGATTGCAGTCTCCTTGGTATCGGCATGGGTTCTCCCCGGAGGGCACTCACAAACACAGGACTTCCATTACCACTGTCGCCAGCTTGCGACTGGAACGTCCCTTTCATCTTCTTCGCCTCTTCTTCCTCTTCAAGCTCCCACAATTGATGCCAATCAGGTCGCTCCTGTTCCACATTTACCGCCCTGATCTCATCACTAGGAGCTCGCTCGTAGGATACCTCACCGGAAGCCTCCCTCGAATCTGACGAGAGGGAACGGCTACGCCAGAAGTCCCTCATATCACGAAAGCGCGCCTCAACTTGCCCCGCCCATGACTTGCGCCTTGGAACAGCACTCATATCCCCGGGGCTGGAGTACGGCACGAACGACACGGGGCGACCTACCAGACCGTTTGAACGGAGGGGCACACCAAAGAGCGGAATATTCTTTAATGGCAGAATGCCCGATCCGGCTGTCAGATTAAGCTGTTTGTAAGGTGGCAGATCGTCATCGCCAGCGCCAAGTTCATGGAAAGGGGAGCGCATTCGAACCGTTATAGTCGGCACTGCACGACGGCCAGAATGCGATGGGCCAGTCGTGTCTGCGGCTTGCGTCCAAGTTCTAAACCCAGGCTGAGCAGCGACGTCAGACAAGATGGGGCGGCCCTCTGCAAGGCGTGTCTGCTGCTCCTGGATCGCCCGTTGTCGACGCGCACTCACAGACAGCGGGCCCGTTCTCGCGTAGGAACGCACAACGGCGACGTCTAATGCATTGGACGTCGAGCTTTTGCGAGACTGACGGCGCTCCCGTGAGCGAGAGGTGTAGCCGCTTAGGCGGATGTCGGACGTGACCCCTCCACCGTGGTGTGAAGGGTTCAGGCGACTCAACTGGAGAGTAGTCCTGGTCTTGCGATCCTCCTCTTGCCAAGCAGACCATTCTGACAGGTCTTCATTCCTGTGGTGCAGCTCTGCTTCGTGGCCCCGCTGAATCAGCGCGGCCAAGAGTGTGATAGGCAATGAAGGCAGACTGTTCTGCCCGGCGCCATAAGACCTCGAGTCGACGAGGTGCCAGAGGTTCTGGTCCCTCATCGCAGCCAAGATTCCGCGAAAATCGAAGGAACGTATGTCCGTCGGAGCATCCATGCAGTCATGCACGGTTATGGCGAACTCGCTAGGCTTGTCCCTCAGCACCCCACCAAACCATCCTATAGCCGGCCCAACGGCCTGACGCAAAGCAGGCGTCGTCAGATAAAACTCCAAGCGGCGTACTCGTCCGCGCGATGTGAAAGTGAACAAGTTAGGGTCCACGGGTAACGTCTGAGTTAGCATCACTGTGTCTATCCAATTGAGCTGGGTTGCTCGGTTACTCACCTGGACCTCTGACTCGGCCAGCTTTAGTTCATCGGGCCGAGCCAGGACACTAGGGTTATGTCGTTGTTGCTTGAGAGTAGCTTCTGATCTCTCTGGTGGCGCTATCCTGCGTCGTTTCCGCAAACTATAGGCAGCACGTTTCAGTCTTGAGCCAGCCGGCCCGCTTTTCTCTCGGATTGAACTCGAATCCAGTCGATTGGGCGATGCCGGCGAGTCCTGGGCTTCTGAGGTTGTAGTGATAGCCCGCGTCTCGCTCGGCAAGAGATCTGGTCCGCCGACGCGGTTAGCTGGCCCGGATAGGGCATTGTCCTCGCCATCGAGCGATGATTGCGCGTCGTCATTGGCCGAGTCTGCTGTCAAGCCTTGCTCGGTGACGGTGGGAGCCCCAGCCGACGCGTCCAGGTTCGGGGGTCGCTGTCTTGCGTTGTTTCGTTTCCTGACACCTTGCCCTCTGGCGGCCACGACTTTGCTCGATCTCCTCGCCATGTCTTGTCAGACGGCAGTCCGCTGCCAAGTCAATGGATATACGTCGTGCCTTGCCGTTGTATGGTCGTCTTGTGCTGGCCTCTTCCAGACGGCGGTCGTGGACATCCCGTTGTTTTGTCGGCGACGTGCGTCGCAGCGCATGCAGTTCACGTGATACGCATGCAAGATTACATAAGATATGCAGGGAGGTGCATTCACGTCACATGACTACATCAGGTGACTGTATCAGGTGCTGGCCGCTCAGTGGCGGCTTGGTCATGGCTCCCGGCACTAGCCCGCCGGGGACGCGGCGCGGCCGGTGCACGCGGCCCCAGATCGCCGCAACGCCTTGGCTGCGCGTGCCTGGGGCCCGAACCGGCCCGAGACAGGACCAGCAAGCCCCGATGCGCCGCTGATCGACGCGGTGGGCAGGCCAGGCCAGCAAGGCGGCGCAAACAGCGCTGGACTCGAGCCAGGTGCTCTCAGCGCGGGCCGGAGCGCTCACGGGACGCGGCTTCTCGCGCCCTGGGCGTGCTACAGCCTGCCATAGACCGCCACAACCGCACGCGTAGCTGTGGCGCCGCTTTTGTTTGTCGACGCGAAACGCAACGTTAATGACGCGCAGGGTTAGGTAATGACGCGTCGAGGCGTATAAAACTCGACGCGACCCTGACAAACATCCGAACCAGACACAATCCCCCTACAATGTTTGTGTACAAGAGAGACGGGCGCCAGGAGAAGGTCCAGTTCGACAAGATCACGGCCCGTGTGTCGCGGCTCTGTTATGGCCTCGACACGGAGCACGTCGACGCGGCCAAAATCACCCAGAAGATCATCTCGGGCGTCTACCAGGGCGTCACCACCGTGGAGCTCGACAACCTCGCGGCCGAGACGGCGGCCTACATGACGACACAGCACCCGGACTATGCCATTCTCGCTGCCCGTATCGCCGTGTCCAACCTACACAAGCAGACCAAGAAGCAGTTTTCCCAGGTCGTCCACGACCTCTTCCACTATGTCAATCCTCGCAACGGCCGTCCGTCGCCAATGATCTCTGAAGAGGTCTACGCCGTCGTCCAGGCCAACTCCGAGGAGCTCAACTCCGCCATTGTCTACGACCGTGACTTTTCCTACAACTACTTTGGTTTCAAGACCCTCGAGCGGGCCTATCTCCTCCGCATCGACGGGAAGGTGGCCGAGCGGCCCCAGCACATGATAATGCGCGTAGCCGTCGGCATTCACGGCACAAACATCGCTCGTGCCATCGAGACATACCACTACATGTCCCAGAAGTACTTCACACACGCATCCCCTACCCTCTATAACGCTGGCACCCCCCAAGCGCAGATGTCGTCGTGCTTCCTGGTCAACATGAAGGAGGACTCCATTGATGGCATCTACGACACCCTCAAGACCTGCGCCATGATCTCCAAATCAGCAGGCGGCATTGGCCTGAGCGTGCACAACATTCGCGCCACAGGCTCTTACATCGCTGGCACGAATGGTACCTCCAACGGTCTCGTGCCCATGCTTCGTGTCTTCAACAACACAGCGCGTTACGTAGACCAGGGCGGTAACAAGCGGCCTGGCGCGTTTGCTGTGTACCTTGAGCCGTGGCACGCGGACGTGTTTGAGTTCCTGGACCTTCGCAAGAACCATGGCAAGGAGGAGGTCCGCGCCCGTGATCTCTTCTATGCGTTGTGGATCCCTGATCTCTTTATGAAGCGCGTCGAACAGAACGGCGAATGGACGCTGATGTGCCCCAACGAATGCCCGGGGCTCGACGACGTGTACGGCGATGAGTTTGAGGCGCTGTACGAGCGCTACGAGCGTGAGAATAAGGGCCGTCGCACCGTGAAAGCCCAGAAACTGTGGTACGCCATCCTTGAAGCCCAGACTGAGACTGGCAACCCGTTCATGCTCTACAAGGACGCGTGCAACCGCAAGTCCAACCAGCAGAACCTCGGCGTCATCAAGTCGTCCAATCTCTGCTGCGAGATCGTCGAGTACTCTTCTCCTGAGGAGGTTGCCGTCTGCAACCTTGCCTCCATTGCTCTGCCAACCTTCATTGAGCGTGAGGAGGATGGCAACTACTACGACTTCCAGAAGCTCCACGACGTGACCAAGGTCGTGGTCCGGAACCTGAATGCCATCATCGACCGCAACTACTACCCCGTGGAGGAGGCTCGTCGTTCCAATTTCCGACACCGTCCCATCGCAGTGGGTGTACAGGGTCTTGCGGACGCCTTCATGGCCCTCAGACTGCCGTTCGACTCGCCTGAAGCGAAGTTGCTGAACACCCAGATTTTCGAGACCATCTACCACGGTGCTGTTGAGGCCTCCGTTGAGCTTGCTCGTGACCTTGGTGCGTATGAGACGTACGAGGGCTCGCCAGCGTCGCGCGGTCTGCTGCAGTTTGATCTTTGGAACCACACTCCTACGGACCTGTGGGACTGGGATGAGCTCAAGGACAAGTTGCGCGCACATGGCCTGCGTAACTCGTTGCTCGTGGCTCCCATGCCGACTGCTTCGACCTCGCAGATTCTGGGGTTCAATGAGTGCTTCGAGCCCTACACCAGCAACATTTACTCGCGCCGCGTGCTGGCCGGCGAGTTCCAGATCGTCAACCCGTGGATGCTCAAGGACCTGGTTGATCTGGGTCTCTGGAACGATGGCATGAAGAACCGCATTATCGCGTCACAGGGCTCGATCCAGAACATCCCGAACATCCCCGCGGATATCAAGGCCCTCTACAAGACCGTGTGGGAGATCTCCCAGAAGACTATCATTGATATGGCTGCGGACCGATCGCCGTTCATTGATCAGTCGCAGTCGCTTAACATTCACATTCAGAATCCTACCATGGGCAAGCTGACGTCGATGCATTTCTACGGCTGGAAGAAGGGCCTGAAGACTGGCATGTACTATCTCCGCACGATGGCCGCCTCGGCTCCCATCCAGTTCACTGTTGACCAAGAGGCGCTCAAGGTGGTTGATGGTAATACCGCTTCTATCAAGCTCAACCGCAAGCCCTACAAAGAGCGCACCCCCACCATGTCCCCAGCTGCTGGGACGCCGAAGCTTGCTGCCACCACTGTGCTCTCTGGAGAGAAGGAGAACATCTCTGACCTGAGCAAGAAGCTGGCCGACTCGTCATTGGAGAGCAGGTCTGCTTCTTCGTCTGCCACAGAGAGCGATGATGCTGCCACGGAGCAGGATATCTACAATTCCAAAGTCATCGCTTGCTCAATTCAAAACCCCGAAGCCTGCGAGATGTGCTCTGGCTGATTTGGTCGGGCCGGCCCCGCTTCGTTGTATTGTACTGTACTAATTTATTGCTACTTTCTGTTGGCTTGTATTGTATCCTGCGCAGTCTGGTACACATAGCGATATTGGTCCAGGCTCTGGATCATGCCCATGCGCTGCCGACGCATTTGGTCGACGACATCAAATATGATATCATCGGTGGGGAAGTCGACAGGTGCTGCCGACGAAGTGCGGTGGTGGCCGTGACTCGGCGCGGCGTCAGGCGCAGCGTCCTTATCCGACACGGCGTTTTCGTTCGCACTATCCCGGGACGAGACACGCTGGAGTAGATCGGTGGGCAGCGGGTTGCCGGGTTTGTAAACCTTTTCCGGGTCGCTTTTTGGTTGCAAAAGCTTGACACGGGTGATGAGATAGTCAATGGCGATGAAAGTGCCGGTGCGGCCCACTCCAGCTGAGCAATGGACGACGAGAGGGGAACCGTCCTTATTGAGAGAGTTTGCCTCCTCGACTAGCGAGGTGACGGAATCGGAGCTTTGCGGGACGCCAAAGTCCTTCCAAAGGTTGAAGAATATGTGGTGGACGGTTTTTGCCTTGTTGCCGTCTTCGAGTTTCAACTTGGCAACGACCCAGCCGTGCTCATGCTCCCGGGTCGCCTCGTTCGTGATCTTGAGCGAGCTCTGGAAACCGCCATCGCTGCTGACGTCGATGGTTTCGCCAGTCTTCTGTGGCCAGTACTGGTAGCATTTTTCAAGGTTTTTCTCTCGCACGGAGGTCAACATGACTATGACGGCGGGGTCGCCTGTGTCGTGCCACACAGACTGCCAGAAGGCGCCGAGGGTGCCCTCCGTGGGGCCCTGGCACGCAATGTACTTCTTGCTACCGAGACTGTTGTCCTTGCCAAGGTCCAGCGTGATCCACGACGCGTTGAGGTAGTCGTTCTGGCCGTCTTTGACGTTCAGATGGACCCGTGAGTGATCCCACGGAATGATGTTGCTGTACCTGTTTCGCTCGGCATTTTCCTGGCTGAGGCCGTCGTCCATGGAGAAGGCCCGCTTGTCCTTGTTTTCAGTGCTCTCGACGAGCCGGTCATTCTCCCTCTTCGCCAGCAGACGGAACTTCTCCCTCAGGGCTGCGTTAGCTTAGCAAGTTGCAACAGCAGCGGCCACCGACTTTGTGCTCTAGCCATTGTGTAGCGTGGTGCGCCCGCCCGGCGTTGCCTCTTCGCTCCAAACGGCGTCACCACCCCGCCCCACCCCCCCACGGTTGCCCCGCATCTCGAGGCGGATCAGGGCGCCGAGCAAAACTCAAAACACACCTTGGTTGTCGGACTCGAGAAAGGACAGCATCCTGAGCGATGGCGTTACGACTGGTCTGAAAACCGGCACCGCAACTGGAAGGAGCCTCTGACGCAGGCCGGTTGCAAGACACATGCCGAGGCTCCGGCGCCGGTGCAAGCTCCGCCCAATCGGCGACGATCAGCACGGCCGAGGAGCGCAGATATTTCGCAGCTCGCGTGAGACAGTCCGCAGCGCACCGGAGTGGCAGTCGCCGGCCGTCCTCGGCGGCCGCCGGCCCATCAGCCCCGTTTTCGTCTCCTCCCGGGCACTGTTTCACCAATGCCCACGCCGTACAGCGCACCGACCGCCGTGCTACACGCACACGGCGTTTCACGGGCCGCGCCGCGTCCACGGAAAAACTCTGCAGCGCCTATGCTGCCGCTCCAACGTCATCCGGCGCCCTCGCCTATGCCTGACGGCAGCCGGGGCCCTGCCATGAGGTGTCACGTGACCAGGCACATGTCGTGAGCCGCACTGAAACTTTCGTGTCACAAACAACACCTGGCAATGATATCCGACGGCACGCTCAACAACATAGCTATTACGCTGGGAGTGACCTCCATGGGCCTCATTGTCGTCTACCATGTGCTGACCCGGAACACGCGCGAGCTCCGTGGCGACAAGAGCGACTTCTAGTGCCGTTTTGGCCGGTGGCGCGACGCTGGCGTTCCTCAGGCCGATGGCCTGCCACAGACTGCATTTATGGGTAATGAATGGCTTGCTTTCTCGTTGCGCTGAGCCAGGATGTGCTCATGGCGCCCCAATTGTGGTGAAACGGCTGTGCCGCCAGTGCGGGGCCCAAAGGGGTATACTGGCCGCCAGCAGACCCTGGCCGTAGGCTTACGCGCCAACTGTGTCCGCTAGCTGGGCACACGTTTGCAATCGCAATTTTGGACGGCAGCTGGCGCCATGTGGCGTACGGCGCGTCTCCTCGTGTACCTTGCCAAATAGATCTGTGGTCGTCTTAGCTACATTACAATGCAGCGTCACTGGGTTGGAGGCCCCATCGAGCCTTGTCCACCGTGGCCGTCATGAACGGTCCTGTAGCGTTAGGTGTGATATGCGCAACAGCAGTCTCGACTCGACATTCAATGCGTCAAATTGAACAACCACATCTCATCCTAGTGTCAACGGAGGGGTGATTCAGAGCAAATTCATGGTACGACCGCAATTAAAGGTAGACGTGTAGCGCGCGGTCTAATAGCGGAGACATGCGCACCAGGCGGGCTGCTGTTGCCACCACGCCCTTCCATGCAATCATCGCTTCCGGAGTATATCGCCCATGCTGCGCGCCAAGTGGCGTAAACTGTCACAAGCTACGTCTCTGTGCCCGTGCCTAATCCGTGAAGCCTGTTTGCAAAAGCCAGCATCTCCTGAACTCAAACGTGAGTCAAGGCCACTCTTGCGACATTCGCCGCTGCGGTGCTGCGCTCCACTCCTTCTTCCCGCAGGTGTTGCTATGTCCTGTTGGTTGTAGCTCCCGTATGATGACAGTCCCTGCTGCCCCGATTTGCTTGACGGCCTCGCTCAATTAGCCTTCATCGATCCTTATCAGCGACCCTGAGCAGTTCACGAATCTTCACCCAGGCTGGCAGAGATGGCGTTGTTCGTCTAGCAGTGAAATTTCTATTCTGATGGAGGGGGCGACTGCCATTCAAGCATAGACGTGCTCAAAACGGCTCTTCAGACACATTGGCAACAGTAGCCTCCATGGCATAGTGTTCAGCCCCTTTTGTAGCGCCTACCTATGTCTTGCCACGGCGTCCGGAGTATCTCGCTGTGACAAGAAAAATTGTGCTCGGTCGAGCGATGGGCAAGTCCAGTATTAACGGATGTAATCACGCTATACAAGACCGTGGGAGGCCATGTGCTGGAACCTTCCAAGCGTCTTTTGCGGAGCCTTCCAAGCAGCCTTGAGGTGCAACCGAGATATTTTCTGAAGCAGTGTGGTAGGCATGCTTAGTCGTCGTAAGACTAGAGGATGCCTCACGGCTCTCAGAAACCCTTAGCGTGTCTTCGGCGTTACTCACTTTGGACTAAACATTCCATGCCACTGACAAGTTAAGACATGAAGGCCAGCTCCGACGAAGCCTGGGACATCGAGTTTGAGCTTCATTTGGACTCAGGCTCAATTGAAGCAACATCCGGCGATGGTCATTGAACGAAACACCAGGTCGATCTTTTTTGACCTCCAAACCATCAATGCAAATATTCATATTCTCTAGGTGAGCGACTCACCAAGTATATACCTGGAGAGTTCTGTAACCGTCTCCAGCTCCTCTGTTATCTCAGTCAGGGACTTGGAGAATGCAACATCGTGAATGAATTTGTAGTGATCAGCGGCGTTCATTTCATCCCTTTCCGTGCGTGATTGTAGCACCGCCATGGCGTCAAAGAGTTGCTTGCGAGCTGCCGTAGCGGAAGGAAGGTACTTCGGTACTGGCGACTTTGCGCGGAAGCTGCTCGAGAGTATGTAGAGGAGGAAGATCACCGAAGCACACGAGTCGCGACGCAATGACATCAAATATCGAGTCGCCTCGTGTGGACCGTCCATGTCGTAGACGCAAAAGTAGCGTGAACTGATCCGCGCTTCGACGATCTTTTGAAATATCGTTTCACACGACGCGTGTAGTGCAGCGTATGGTACTGGGTCAAAGTCTCCCCGTAAGCTCGGCTCATGATCCGTCATCCTCAGAAGTTCTCTAAACATGTGCAAGCCTGTGTTAGCATGTTTCAAGTGTTCCAGAAGTGAGTGAGTTCTCCGACACTCACTTTCTCTCATCCGGCCCTCTCGAATCTCAGACAACTCTAGCGCCAGGGCAGTGGGCTCATCACCTGCATCTCTGTACAAATAGCGGTCGATGACCATTTGATATGACCGCGAAATGTGGTTCAAGAGCGCTGCCATACTCTTCCGTAGTTCATGTCTCGCAACAAATGGCCACAACACCCAACTGATAGCCACGGCCACAAGAAGCCCGATCAGCATAGCAAGCCCATGAGTGTACGATTGCTTTGGAATGCTCATGCTGGCATCGTTGTTGTTTTGCTGCTCCTTGATTCGTACAAGGTTCAACGACAGCATTGTAAACGTCACGCAACCAATGAGCCCGCTCCGTGGATGATCCGAGACTGTATACCGATAGAAGTTCGGGACCATCCATATCCACATAAAGACTGCTAGCACATAGGGATTTCCATGTCCCGCCCGAAAGGCAACTGCACCATATACCGTGGCAGCGACGCAGAACGCTGCTCTCACAGCCAGGTCATGTACATTTCCACCCACTCGTGGATGGAGGCACAAAAATGCGAATAACACTGCCAGCCACGAGTCGTGGAACCGATACCAAGAGCCTGTTTCCCGAATCCACGCGGGGATTGACAAAAGACCAATCGTTATAGAAGTCTTGATTGCAAATTTGCCTTCGTAATCCTGCAGCCGATGTAACAATTTCCACACTTTGTATCGTAGCTTGGA
The DNA here is from genome assembly GCA_030407195.1 of [Candida] tunisiensis. Lineage (NCBI taxonomy): Eukaryota > Fungi > Ascomycota > Dipodascomycetes > Dipodascales > [Candida] tunisiensis. The sequence goes on from JANJPH010000030.1 coordinate 23,184, forward strand.
CTGGTCTTCAGCGGCAGAGGCATTATAATCCGCATAACTTCTTCGATGCCTATCCGGCTGTTCCATGCTCGGTCTGCCTACAGTTTGAGTCGCCTCCGCTGCACCTGGAAAGAGTGATGGAGCAGGCGAAAGGGCGTTATCAAACGGTGCAGCAGCTTTGTCGTTCCCAGGTGCCAAAAGATCTAATTCTGCAGCCTGCTGAGTGCTGTTCTGGCTCACGCTTCCATGTTCACCGCTTGAAGCGACAGCAATGCCAGGGTCGACGGCCGTAGGATTCGTGCAGCTGATAGGCGGTGACTTGAGCTGTTTGCCGTTCATAGCTTCCTGGTTAACGATATTTTTTACCTTCTCAACTGGCTGAGTGAGACTTGGCCCGACACTCCTTGCCAACCCTCGTCCGAAGACCTCTTCCACCCGCGCACGAGCCTGAAAATACGACGCAGATATTTGGCCACCTTGATCATGTGTGATTTGTGCTGTGGTACGGCGAAGAGCACTTCGCAAAGGATACCACGGAAGGGAAACATGAAACTGGCGTGGTTCACTGGCAATGGTACGCATGTCGTCCACTATCAGCATGAAAAGCTTCGCCACATGGCGAATATAGTGTATGTAAACGAACATTGCAACCACTTCGTGCAACCGCAAATCGAGCCCATCACTCCGGTTTTCCAAGAAGTTATTATACGTCACTTGTAGCTCGTACAATGCTTGCTTCAGGTTTGTCCTTCGCTTTACGAGCTGTGATGCAAAATATTCCATTGGTTTCTCCGACGGCTGGATTGGCTCCAGCTCGGAATCACGGGCTGCTCCAGCAAAATCGAACCGTCCCCCATCACGCATGTAGCCCAGGAACAGACGACACAGCACCATCGCTTCCACCACGCTGTCAACTAGTGTCTTTGTGCGTTTGCCGAAATTCTCCAACACAAGTTGCTCAGATCGCTTCTCTGGGCTGGGGAAGTAGCTGTCGCGAAGCGACGTGGGAGACATTTTGGCCTGCCCAAGCTTATGATTGCGTAGAGAAAGTCTTGTGGAGCGGGTATCAAGGCCGACGCTCGTACCAGTCGATGCGTCCACACGACCACCTGCAGTGACAAGGAGAGATCCGAATAGCATTGTTCCAGCAGGGATTGCACGTAGGCGAGATATGGCAACGTTCAGCTTATTTCTGAGTTCTCTGTACTGTGATGTCCGTAGTGTGGACACTGTTATCTCGTTGCTTAGCTCTCTATAGCACTCTGACAACTTCATTGCACGGAAGTTCAGAAGCTTCTGCACAGACTGTCGCTCGCGATAACTGTCACCGACGCCGGACGCACTGCGCCTTGTAACCTGCTCACAGTCTTCAATGGTGTCAATCATCTCCGAAAGGGCTCGGTGATGGCCAAAATTAGGAAGAATTACCGCATTTACGACGCACGAGAGCCCAACACCCAGCATATATGGCCGGCCCACTTGCCATGCCGTTTGCCAGAGCCAACGTCCCTTTCCATATGGGTTGGAGTTTGAGAGTACAATGAGCATGATACCGAAGGCCAGATGAACGTGAAAGAACCGAACATAGCAGGCACGAATCCAGCTCATCACTGCCATGCCGAATATAACGAACACTGCCTGCACCACGCCATAGGTGCTATCACGAGTTGCAGGGTACGTAGCAACGAGCAACGCCAGACTTGCCCAGCACAGCCCAAACACTGTGCCCACCACATTTTGAAGCCCTACCTCTAGCATGCTTCCAGTCGTTCGCCCAGCATGTACCAGTATAGTCGCTACTGGCATCAAGAAGTTGAACCTGCCGAGGAAATGCCGCGTCGTTGGCACAAGGCAGAGCACGTACGCAATGAAATATGCCACAAACGCTTTGAACACGATAACAAGTTTGGCGAAGTCAAAAAAGTCGCGGAGGGTGCGCCGTATCACTGCCAATGATCGAATGCCGATGGCACTGAGCCAACGTCTGAAGGCGGCATGCAGCGTCTCAGGACCTTCATTGAATTCAAATGGATCTTCCGAGTCCGGAGGGGTATAAGGTTCATCAGGGTGGCGCTCGGCATATTGGGCCAGATTATATCTGTCAGCTTTGTGCCTCCGCGTCATGCTCTTGCCCCGCTGTTTATTGTCGCGCCAGCGACGGTGGCGCCCCGGAACACTTTGACTGCGTACACGGTCTGCTGCATGTGGAGTCGAGGCTCTGCTTTCCGCTGGTGAGGGCAAGCGTGAGCCAGGGTTGGAACGAAACATCCGAAACCTCGAAGAGCGGGGCGATTGCAGAGATTGTCCCAGTGTCCCATCAGCTATTGGCAGACTTTCATCAGACTCAGAGTCGAAATAGTAAACCTTGGTGCCCTGCCTTCGGCGCCGCATGGTATCCATGAGGCGTCTATTGCTCGAATTCCCAGGCTGAGATCGGCGAAAGGAGCTTTGGCTGCCAGAGAGGCTACTACTGGAGGAAGAAGAGCGACCGCCCTGTGATGGACTCCGGTGGCGGCCGCGACGACGGCCCCTGTACTGTCGCCATGAAGGCAGATCATGACGGCGCTCTTTGTTGTCCACTGCCTCATGAACAATATCGCGGGCCCTTCCGCGTCCAGTGCGTTCCATGCTGCGCTCCCACTGCTCAAGTCGGAGTTGCAATCGAACCTCAGCCTGTTTTGACGGACCGGGGAGAAAGATAGCATCGAAAAAGCCGTCGCGGAGCTCTTCTAGATCGTAAAAGTCCAAGTCCTCGTGAACGCCCTCAACCATCTCATCTAACTTCACCTGAGATGCGTGCGTTCGCATGAATGAGCTAGCACTCTCCGAGCTCGGGCCACTAAGCCACCCACTGGGTCCGGGTTGTATCGGGGGCGTCAGGGAAATCCGGCTGGGGCCACCAACACTCAATAACCCACCGTCGGAACCGGTAACGCCCGGCCGTGCCTCAACTGGGAACTCCGATGTGGGGGTTATTGCTCCTCGTCTTTTTTTAGGGTGGCGGCCACGACGCGCTGGCGAACTCTCTCGCGAGTGCGGTGCGCTCCACGATCCGAAAACCGGCGATCCGACGGGACTGCCCACGGGTGAGGCAGAAGGAGAGCCTCGAGGAGTGCCATATACACTCCCGTCGCCACTCAAGCCGCGCAGATGGCCACTGCGAAAGTTGAAGCTTCCACGGAGAACATGTCCTGGTGTCGATGGCGTCGAACCATACGGCGAATGAGAGCCTGATCCACTAGAATACAGCACCTGATGCAGTGACTTCTCGACAGGGGAGAACATGGGCCTCGGGGGAAGTGCAATAGCACTCAGACTCAAAGTAGAGCCATGATGAGCGCCTCCACGCTTTCTTCCAGCGCCTGAAGCTCTAGGTCCTGGCCGGGCCTGTGATGACGATGTCTCGTGGGATCCACTCCGCAGATCAGCGTTCTGCGCGCTCAGACTGGGCACGTCGAGGGTGCCTGGTGTTTCTGGGACGCCATGATGGGGGCCACCACGTTCCTCAGTTCGTCGCGACATCGTTGGGCCGTCTGAGTCTCTGTGATCCTGGGATCGCGAACGGGCGATGCCCCGATGGGGTCGTGCCAACACTGACGAGTCATGGGAAACAACCCGCCGGTAGCCAGGACGACCGCGCGTCCGGCCGTCGTCCCCTGGATCATGCTCTTCGCTTCTGGAATTCGTGTCAGACATGTCAACAGGTGAGTGGAACGTTGAGCGTGGTCCTCACACCGCCGAGGCGTTTGCGACCCAGTGGTGGCTGCTGCCTGCATTAGGTCGCCGGGCCGCGCAAACTCGAGGCGCAATCGAGGCGACTGGCTCGAGGACTAGCACACAGATGGCGCCCCTTGGTTCCTGGTCCCTCACGCGAGATCCTGCCTTGGCTCTCTGTTGCGTGTCTGAGTCAGTTGCACGTCAACCTTGTCCATGCAGCGTGCACTGCCTCAGCAGGAAGTGTTCGCCTCACCTCTTGCAAGGGCCACATGAAGTGGCACGGCGCGAGCCGGTGGCTGCCCACGGACTCGCCTCTCCCCATCATCTTCAACGCAGAGGCACTCCTGTTGTGTCCACGCCGTCGCGGCCTTGGATACGCTCACGTGACTGATCTGCCACGTGACCAGTGGCATAGTCATCACGTGATCGTCGACCGGCTGTCTTTTCCACGTGACCCACAGGCATCGCCATCACGTGATCGTCAACTCCTGCGTTCGATTTGCCCACCACAAACACCGGTCCATCATGGGGCGCCGCTGAAATGTGGCAAAGGAGCGTTCAAGAGCTGCTGACGAGGAAGCTGCTGGAGTCAGAGGCGTGGCATCGTTTCGTGCGGTCAGTTCACGCGCGGATCAACAACCTGCCGCGAGAGCACCACGTCTCGCCAACAGCCGACCAGAACTCCGGGCTGGCCAACATCAAAAAGTTTACAACACTCTTTGCAGAGGAGCTGAAACGCGACCTTGGCATCAAGAAGAAGAAGTGAAACAGCAAAATACATGTATTACTAAAGACTCAGTTTCGCCGCAATGCCGATGATCGCCTTCGACCAGGGGTGGCAAGGCTGCGGGCCGGCGTAGCCAAAGATTCGCGCGTCGGTTTCCGGAAAGAACGTCTGTTAACCATGCCCACGTCGTCCTCTAGAGCAATGATGACATCTCGGTCTGTGCCGAAACGGAAGTTGTCGGCACTGACCTGGTCTGCGTAGCGTTTGATTAGATAGGGCTCCCTGTCGCCACGAACCGTCTTCTTAAGCGACCACGTGATCACATACGGGCCTGAAGACGTCACAATCGTCTGTTCCCGTGCACCGAGACCAGTATTAAAATGTGCCTGAGTGAAGTCCAGAGGTTTGCCCGTCTCTTGTTGCATGAACGCAACGTGCTCTGGCGAGATTTGCAGACGCTTAGGGCGTGGCTTCGAGTCGCGGCCGAATGAGCGTTTGAATCCAATCTCGCCAGCGTTCTTCCCATCCTTGATTGTGGCATCGATGAGCAGCAGGTATGTCCGGCACGTTGCCAGGATCCACTTGCCATCCGCGGACACATCGATGCCCTTGATTGGGTCGCCAAGGGCAGGCAGTTGCGTCTTCGCATTAATGCCCAGCCTGTCATACAGGCGAATATCACCTTTGTTGGAAGCCACAGCAACGTAGCCGTACTCCGTCGTCGCGACAGCCGAGAAGTCGTTCTTTGTAGCGTATTTCTTGAGTTCGCTGTCCACCAGCTTGTTGCCCGCCAACCGTGGGTCTACCCGGAATAGACTGTTATCCGAGATACCGAGGAACGTTTGTTCGTCCGTCATCTGCGCGAACTTCTTGGACGGGCCAAACTCTCGGACCACAATGTTGTCATCAACCTTCCATTCGTCGACAACCTGACCGCGCTCCAGATCCATTCGATACAGACTATGCTGGTTCTGCTGGTCTTGAAGCACCATGGCCCGATCAGCTGTGTGAAGCATCATTTTCTTGGGTGCGAAGGTCCGCTTGCCGTCGGGTGTACTCACTCCGTCAATAGTGGTGATGAACTCAAGCTCGTCGTACGGCGTGGTCTTGAACACACCGATCTTGTCACCGCGCGAAACAAATGTACGGTCATTGTTGTAGCCAATTGCAAGTCCCTTGTTCTTACCACCACCAGCCATCGAGGCAGGATTCTCCCACTCTTCGTCCGGGTCATATCGCTCTAGCGTCTTGCCCGTGCGAAGTCTCCCTTTTTCCTCTGCTTCTTCCTCCTCACTCTCAACATGCTCATCCTCATCGTCAGGCAGATCATGGAACTCGTCTTCGCCTTCCTCGCCTTCGAGTCGCAGCTGCCCAAACGCGTCGAGCACATAGTCCCGCTCATCCTCCTTTGCCTTGAGCCACTTCTGGCGGTTCAAGGTCTCCCACATTGCCCTCATCACGCCCTCTTGGAAACGCTCCAAGCTTTCGAATGAAGGGAATTTAAGGAGCCATGAAAAAGCAGTCTGCTCTGTGTAGTAGTTGAAGATGAAGCTCAGATGGTCAAAGTTGAAGCAGGGATTCAAATCTGAGTTGACCAACAGACCTAGCAGAGGCTGCTCGCCACGCACCTCCAACCAATACTCCCATCCGCCCAAATCCTTGACTGTCGCAGCCACCTTTGCTGACTGCTCCACGAACACACCAGTCGACGCGTCAAAGAGGTGCAGGGATGCCTCTTCAGAACATAAAGTCTCCCCTGCAGCAACCCCGGCATGGGTCGCAGCCGGGGGCGCTACCGTTGGCTCTGGTGCCTTCTGCCGCGCTGGGGTTGCCACTGCGGCGCTCGGCTCAGTTGTAACTGCCCCATCCTTGCTTTGTGTCTCAATGGATGAGGATGCAGGCTTCAGAGGTGTCTCAACGGCTGTCTTGGGGTATTCGGGCCGGGGCGCGCGTGCCGGGGTGGCAGCAACTTCTTGCGCATCCACGAAGCGATCTGCTGAGGCCGCACTGGCCACAGCTGCGGACCCAGGTGTCTTGAACTCTTGGGCAGGTGTCTTGTGTGGTGTGCGGTACTCGTCACGAGAGTGCCTCAGGGGGGTCGCAGGCGCGCTGGACTTGGCGACAATGTTGCTGTTGGGCTCGGGTTCGAACACGAAGTCCTCTAGTTCGTCTTCATTCTGGTCTGCGAATGGTCGTTGGTAGCGTCGCTCCCATTGGCACCTGCGGCACATGAGGTCAAAGTCGTCCAGTGTGGTAGCCTTGGTGTCTGGATCGCAGATAAACTCGAAACAGTCGCCCGATTCACCGGAGAGGTCCCGCCACGATATAACGATGCTGTCGTCGCGCCGGGAATAGCATATGTGCAGCTGTTCGTCCACGAGAAAGCTCCATTCGTCCTGGCCAGTGTCCGTCTCTCCGAACTCGTCCTCCTCCGCCAGCTGTTCCTCTCCCTCCTCGTAGACACGCTCGACGACCAGCTGGTAGTTGTAGGGCGTGGAGGTCCTTCGTATGGTGGCAGCCGCGTCCTTGTAACTGCGTTAGTGTCGGGGTGGGTGGCGCGACGGCGTCCAAGGGTACTCACATGCACTCGAACGCGCCCTTTGGCGACGCCGGGGACCGTGTGAGGAACAATTGTCCAGAGGGGATCTGGACAAGCTCCTCCTGCGGCGCCGACGGCAGGAACTTCCGTAGGAAGTTCATCGCTCTCGCCCGTCCTGATGGTGGTTGTTTGTTTGGTGGGCGACGAAGCAGGGCGTTGGCAGGGTAATGTGCGTGGGCTGATGACCTGCCGCGGGCATGCGTCTAAGCCGCACGGTGCGGCTCACGATGAGCTGAAATTCTGAGCCGCATCGGGCGGCTCGCCGAGTGGCAACCGACAGTCGACCACCATGCAACGAGCAGTGGGCTTGAGCACGCTGAGTGGGCTCGTTCGCCTGACAGGCCACATTTACAGCCGCAGCGGCACAGCGGGGCTCGTGGCGGGCGCTCAGCGCCGCCTCAAGGGCAGCAAAGCAGACGCACAACTGCAGGAGGCGGGACCGTCAGCGGCGGGCCCGCGAACTGTGCCAAAGAACTGGCGAGAAAACCGCGAGCTGCCTCAGTGGAAGCGCCAGATGTTTGCGCTCAACGAAAAGTTCGAAGGCCGGCGCTGGAACCCGCCACGGCGAGTTTCGCGGGAGACCATGGACGAGATCAGATACCTGAAACAGCGGGTTCCCGAGGTCACGGCCTCGGAACTGGGGGACCACTTCCGCATATCGCCAGAGGCGGTGCGGCGGATCCTCCGGTCCAAGTGGACCCCACGGCCGGATGAAGAGGAGCGGGTCGACCAGCGGTGGAAGCGGCGGCGGGATCGCATAAAGCAGGCCATGATCCAGGAGGCACAAGACCTCAAACAGCTACAAGCGTCGCAGCCCAATATCGTTGTAGAGGGGTTGCAGGAAGACAAGGCCGGGGCCGACAAGAACAAGAGTACACCAGCAAAACGCAAGGCCGCCCCAAAGAAGGCAAAGCAGGACATTGGCAACATGATATTTTAAGTAACGACACCCACATCTCGTAACGGCATTAATAGTGTACAATAGACGGTTTCACGCTCAGTTTGGCCTGTAGCTGGGGAAGTTTCGTGCCGACAGTAAGGTGCCCTTGACAGACCGGATTTCCTTCTTGACGCTCTCGACCGCGGTATGCGCCGGGTTGGCCGTAGCTGAGCTGGTCACGCCAAGGCCTGATCGACCTCCGAGGGAGGTAGACAGAGACGCATAGCTGAGAGTCTCGACATAGCTTGACAGCTCCTCGAATGCAAACTTGAGGGAGCCTGTCTGGGCTATCTTGCCGGCTTTAGTGAGGTCAGTGAGCTTCTTGCTGAGGAAAGTGAGCTTGTCAGCGACGGTCGCCTCATCATTGGCAGGAGCGCCGAAGGACACGCCCTTGCCCTTCTTCGAGGCGGACAGGGTCGTTGCGTCGTCGTCGTCTTCAGAGGGGGGCTCAGTCTGGGTCTGCGCGTCCGAGAACCGCTGGCCCGTCAGACTCTCCTTGAAAGTCGGGATGGAGGACACCTGGCTGGAGAGGCGCGCGTTCAAGCCCTGGAGCAAGCCAATGGCGTGGCCAGCATAGTCCTGGCGGTCGTAAGTCAGCTGCAAGAACAGCGGGCGGAGCACTGTCTTCGACAAAAGATAGATGACAGCGTGTATACCTCCATAGACGTACAGCACGACGACCAGGAACCGCAACGTTCCCTTTTGGCGCGGGGCCACCACGCCGGCCTCTGGGAAGATGATGTTGTTCATGGGATGCCGAGGTTCGCTGTGGGGGAGGTACTTTGTAACCTCTGCTGACTAAGCTTCCGCGCTCAGGATCACGTAAAGCAGCGCTGCGTAAGCGGCAGACATGTCGGTTACGTAATGCGTCTCATGGAACTTCTCGCCGCCACGACGCCACCACGATGCGAATGCGAGGACGTCGGATTGAGGTCAAGGACGAGAGCTCCGAGTCGCGGGACGACGACGAGCTGAGCTCGCTGGGCAGTCTTGACGAAGACGACGCTGTGGACGACGACGATGACGACGACGGCGACGAAGACCGCGTGGACGGCGACGGCGATGACGACGGCAACGACGAGGATGACGAGGAGGAGGAAGACGATGAGGACGACGACGACGAAGACGATGACGACGGCGAAGACGCCAGCGAGCCGGAGTACCATGAGCCGCTAGCGGTCCGAGGGCGCGGACGCGGAGTCGGCCGACCCAAGGCTGCCGCTACAAACAAGCCTCACGTCACAGTGACACTGAAGGTAGGCAAACGAGCGCAACGGATTCTTGACCACAATGACAATGGGTCGCGACGGTCAAGCCGTGCTGCTGCGACCCGGGCGCCCCCCAAGAAGGTGTCGCCCAGGAAGCGACGGAACGTCATCAGCGACGACGAAACGCCCTCCAACGACAATATGGACGACGACAGCGGCATGGACGACCTCGAGGACGACGACAACAACGAGGACCTAGACGACGATGACGATGAGGACGAGGATCTTGATTTGCAGCTCGGCACAAACTACAACAGTGGGAATGTATCAACAACACAGGTAGAGGAGGAAGGCGGGTTCACAGACTCTGTGAGCGGCGAGGGCGATGAGGATGGCTCTGCAACGCCCGATGTTACAAAGATGACGGAGAGACAGCGCTCCAGGTTCCTCAATGCGGCGACGGAGGCGCCAGCAAAATCTCTGAAGCCTCCGACAGCACGGGCAAAGAAGCAGGACAAGCAAGAGCTGACTGAGGAGGAACAGCAGCTGCGGCGCGATGAGCTCGCGCGGCGGCGTAAGAACCTGACTGAGAAGAGGCTGGAGGAGGAGAAGCAAGACACGCTGGACAAGCTGCTGAAAAAGCGGGCTCCCAAGAACCGGCGCAGCCAGAATACGACCGTAGAGGGCACGCCGGCGGCCGAGGTACTGGCCGGAGAAGAGTCGAGCGTCGTACCTGCGCTAAAACGGAGACGACTGCCAGATGCGCACCCAGCACTGTTGAGCTACACCACCAAGCGGAGTGGAACGGCGCTCAGTGTTCCCGCAGAGCTGCTGGCGACCCCGTTAGGGTCTGTGTATACTAGTTAGCTTAACGACTCCTTATTGTTCTGTTGTGTGCCGTGCATTTTTCTGTGACAGCCCGAAAAATTGGGAGCGGCGTATCGCGACACACACCACAGCCTCGAGGACAGGCACCCCAGATTCTGGCGGAGAGGGCACGGCTGGCAAGCATGCGGTGCTCTGAGTGACGCGAGACCCCCTGGAAATATCGCCACTAGCCGACCTACCGTCCTCCAGTCTGTTTGCATGGCAGCAACGCCCAAGTCCAACAATAGCACCAAGGGAGCACCACGCCATTGGCAGCTATGATGTCCCAGTCGCCGGGCCAGCACCCTGGAGCACCGCCTCCCCACGGCGGCCATCTGCCAAACAAGTCTCAGGAAGGTACCCCTCATCTACGGCAGGTTATGCCCCAGCAGCCTGGCGGGCCAGGTCCTGGCAACCTTCCGCTCAACGCACAGCATCTTGCTAATCTGCGACGTGCCCAGATGGCTGGTGCCAACCTGAACCCGGACGCGGTCGTTGGCGCTGGCGGTGCGCCTGGGCAGTTTGCGACGGCCGCCAACATTCCACCTCAGCTCCAACAGCATCTCATGATGCAGGCGCGGTTACAAGCCATCCAGCAGCAGCAGCAGCAGCTTCTGAACGCCGGTGGCGGTGGCGCGACTCCCCAGCAAACGCAGCTTATGGCTGCCGCGCTTCAACCCCACAGCGGCGTAAACATGCAGGTGCTTGAAGCCCTGAGCCAGCAGCAGCAGCAGCAGCAGGGACAGGCCAATCCGGCCGGTGCCCAGCGCTCGCCTGGTGATGGCCAGCCGTCAGGCGCGATGCAACGGCCGGCAGGCATGGGTGGCGTTGCGCCCATGAACCAGATGCAGGCCATGATGTTGGCACAACAGGGAATGGCGGCTGCCGGGCAGCCACAAGGGGTGATGCCACAAATGTTTACCCTCGCTATGCACAATCTGGCGCGAAACCCTCATTTTCTGAACCTAGATCCAGCGCAACAGCGAGCGTTGGCCGTTCAAGTTGCAGCTAATGCTCAACGCGACCAGGCCAACAATGCAGCGACGGGAGCAGGGCTTCAGGGTGTCGTCGGCGCTCAGCAGCGCGCCGCGGGGCAACTAAACGTGACCCCGCAACAACAGCTCGCGGCGCAGATGGCGGCTCTGCGGAGTCGTGCTGCGGGCACAGCGGTGGTGAAATTGCTGCTCTATTGCGAGGCAGTCGGCACGCACACCGATCAGACCCAGGATATTGCGTATTGGCAGCAATTCGTTTCCGACTTTTATAGCCCCTCAGGCTGTCTACGGTACAGTGTCACCGGCAGGAACAACAGCGGCAAGAGCGAAACAAAACAGTTCGAGGTGCCAGTCGGACTTATCCCCAGGTTCTATCATACTTTCTTTGAGTCTGGTGTGCGCCGCATACAAATCCTTCCGGAGAATCCACGGGAGTATTTGGTGATGGGTGCAAGCTACATCGTGGACTGCTCGCGTGCAAGTATCGTCTACTGGTTCAATGACGGGTCCAATGTGACGAGCAACGGTCCACTACGCGTCAAGCTCAATGCTCAGTTACAGATAGAATGGATGGAGCAGCAAACACTGGAGCACGCCGAGTACATCCGTCGAGTTGCGGCGCCTCTTTTCGTGGACTGGACTGTGCCACAAGCAGGATCTGGTGGCGCGGGCGGCAATGGCATCAAGAAGGAAAACTTACGGGCACTTCCCAGTAAGATCACGTCTTTTGGCGTGACCCCACCAGTGATGCGGTGTCTCGAAATCAGCGAGACGCTCAGCCACATGAAGGACATTGTGAACTTTGTGAAGACAAACAACGTTTCCAGCCCGCTTCAGGCCCTCCAGGTCTACACTAACGTCTTGCAACAGCAGAAGCAGGCGCAGCAGGCACAGCAGGCGCAGCAGGCACAGGGCAGTCAGCCACACAGCCAGCAATCCACGCCCACGCCGCACAACGCGCCGACGCCGATGCCGCAGGGCTACGGCCACTTGAATGGGGCGCCAGGCCCTGGCGGCGGCGGAATGCCGCCCCAGCGACAGCCGAGCATGAGTGCAGGCAGCCCGATGCCGACGCAAGGAACGCCGAGCATGCAGCATCACCAGCTGCCGGGCGGACAAACGTCGCACCCTCCGACGCCGTTTGGGCACCAGCCGTCCCCAAGGATGGCTAAACGGCGACGGGCAAGCGCAATCTCGCTGAAGGAGGAGGAGGGCGAGGGCGGCGCAAAGAAGAGCCCGAAACTACAGAAGCAGAGCCCCAAGATTGGCAAACGCTGAAGTGTATTTATAGACTGTAGGATTAGACATTGGCAGAGTGGCCGCTCAATGTATTTTTCACGACTTCCTCTGTGCCGTTACGTTATGCATGGCGATAAGATAAGTCTCCCGACACGGTTAAGACATTTGGGTTTGGGACACAGACACAGACCGTCCCTTCGCAACTACAGAGCAGATGCCGCCAGTGGGGGGCGATGGCGGCGACGACGGCGGCCGGCGCGTGGGCCACCGGACTGGGGCCACCCGGGGGTTTCTTCGCGGAATCGGCAACAGCCTGAAAGGAGAGCCGTGGGACGCTGGCCAGGGGAGACGAGACGACGCGCCGGATGAGGAGTACGACGACGAGCCCAGCGAATCCAATGTCCCCGACGTCGAGGATAGTAGTGGCCAAAATCCCGCCAGCGTGAGTGACGACGATGTTGCAAGTGCAAGCATGTCCGAGGACTTGAACAACATGAGCATCAGCATCACCGAGGACTACATCTCCCCTGTCACCAGTAATTTCAATGGTGGCGCTGCAGAATCCCTGGAGCGGAGCATTGGAAGTCTCAGCGCCGGCAGACACGCTGAAGGATCCGGAGCCGTGTCACCGGCGGGGAGCACAAGAACTGCAAGTCTACAGGCAAAGCCAACAACAGCGCTGTCGCTGCCAGGAGGACTGAGTCTGGACGACTCAGCCAGCCGTAGCAGCGCTGCACCGACGATGAGCACAGGGACCAACGTTGAGGAGCTTTTGGAGGAAGTGCTGGGGAGCTCTGAATCCGCCATGTCAGGTGCTGCGGAAAGTATGTTTACAAACAGCTCTGATACCTCGGACGAGAATTCCACGGAAATTGAAGTATTTTTGCGGAAGAGCAAGCATTACTTCATCTTGAGTTCGGCGGGGAAGCCCATCTATTCCATGTATGGTACTGATGACTTGATCTCTGGGTACATGGGGGTCATTCAAGCAATCATGAGCTACTTCCAGGAGGCCAACGATGAGCTCTGCTCTTTCAGCGCGGGCGGTTGCCTCTTTGTCGCCAGCAATGAAGACCCCATATATCTGCTGGCCATCTCTAAGCTCGGCGAGAGTGAAGCGCAATTAAGGGCGCAGCTGGATATACTTTACACACAGATTCTCTCGACGCTGACCCGCTCACAGATCAGCCGTATTTTCGAGACCCGGCAGAATTACGACCTGCGCACACTGCTCGGTGGCACTGAGGTGTTCCTCAACGCGCTCGCGCACGAGATGATATTGGGATCTCCTGCCGTGATGTTGACGGCCCTGGAGTGCCTTCGGCTGCGCAAGACTGTACGGGACAAGATCAACAACATCCTCCTTGAGCATCGTACGCCAAGTCTACTGTACGGCCTCATTGTGGCAGACGCGCGGCTTGTGAGCGTGATTCGTCCGCGGCGGCACAGCCTACATCCACCAGATTTACACCTCCTATTCAGCATGCTATTCAACACAGAGGCTTTCCAGAACGAGCATTGGGTCCCTATATGTCTGCCCAAGTTCAACAACACCGGCTTCCTCCATGCATATGTGTATTTCATCGCAGAGAAAACGGCGCTGGTGCTGATAAGTGCCGATCGCGGGGCATTCTACGAGCTGAAAAAAGCGAAAGACGGAATTGTGGCTGCTCTGACCAAGCAAGATCTGATCGAGCCGATAACCGCTTCCGTTCGACGCGGTCGCTTCAAATGTGTCGACGTGGGGGCACCGCTTGTGCGCCATTTTTTATACAAGTCCAGAAACCTCGTTCAGTACGTTATGCCTTCTCTTGAGACGTACTTTCATGAAGATCGCACTAGGCACAAACTATCCGTGCTTTATCACCAACTCCACGGTGCTGTGCATGCTAAGCGGCAACAGGCATCCCCGCTGAAAGCTTATCATCTCGTCCGAACAACCTGCTCTGCGGTTGCGTGGGTGACGCCCACGTTCGAGATCTACTGTGTTACTGGCCCGGCAGCTTCAAAGGCCAGTTTATCTCAGAGCGTGCGGCAAATAACGACTTGGATAAAGGAACAACAAGAACGGCTGTTCATAGTAGGCGGCGCTGTATTTTAATGACCTTATGACTTAGACCGAAAAATAGAGCTTCAGATGATTGCTCTGGTGAGCTTGGTGCCAGGCTCAGTGTCGATTGCGTTAAGCGACACCGTCCCTTGAGTGTATCATGTATGGGCGATTATCCCTAGGCGGCCGAAGAAGTTGCTTGTTATTTCATCAAGGCCAAGGTAAACTTCGACAAGAGTTTCGCGACATGGCCAAGACGTTGGAGAGTTGCAAACCATTACTTGACGGTGTTTCCAAACCTCGGACTATCGAAGTGCGGCGTAGCCCTGGTCCGCAACTGGGGGTTCACTTACGACAGAGCTACAGAACTTGAGAGAAACAGTCGTACTAGATAGGCTTGGAACCGTGAGCAGCCCAGTCGAAGTCAAAGGACCGACGCCACAGTCTGATGCATGCATTAACACAGTTGCCATGAACTCGGATGGCTCATGGCTCAGGGCATTCTGAGCACAACATCCATTCAAAGGGACACTTAATTGCTCAAACCTCTTCCACTGAAGGGAGTTTCCAGCCATAGTTGTGACCATACCAACCTGAGATACCGATCAGGGATTTTAGACAGGGACAAAGAAGACCAAACAAAGCTGAGCCAAACCGGCAAGACTTAGCGTATGTCTCACGTCGCATTCGTCGGAGACTCTCTCCAACCTCAGCTCTTCGCGGTGCGACACCTTTCGGCTTGCCACTAGGTCACGTGATCCGACCTGCACGATGTGCATCTCCGAAAAGTTTCGGGAAATCAGCGTGACGTCCAGAATGGCCGGCTCAGACGAGGGAGCCATATACGCGGCGCTGGTGTCGACAATCAGGGCCGCTACCCAGGTGTCGGCGCAGGATGTCAACTTCTACAAGACACTGGATGACGGCCTGGAGCAAAAGGTGGACGCAGCGTCCGCCCGGCTACTCGAACTGACGAACCGCCTGCTGTCGACAGTGGCACCAGGCGATCTCGATGACTTGGAATCCCAGGATGACGTGAAGGAGAGCTGGAAAAGTATTGGTGACGTACTAGACTTGCTCTTTGAGAAGACCGATGCTGCATTGGACGAGCTCACTCGGCCTAGCCGTGCACGCCAAACAGATGCACTCGTGGCGGCATCGGTCACCGACAAAGAATATACACGGTTGGACAGTGGAGGTGGATCTAAGAAGGGCACTGCGTCGTCGTCACGGAACCTGGCTAAACCGCAGCTGTCCTTCAACCGTCCAGTGGATAACAGCGACGAGCACCCGTTCCGGCCATTGCTAACGACCAAGCCACATGCAAGGACACCATTGGAGCAGGCATTCGAACTTGTGACCGGTGGAGGCATTGATGACAGTGGAGAAGATGGCCGGCTGGCGCATTACCCTCACCCTTACGAGACGGAAATCCTGGAACAGCCATACCCTAGTGAGGTGTACGCTTCTACGGAGCCTGTGGCCCCCCAGCCATGGGAAGGGACGGAAGCGGTGTTTGTCAACTCAGCAGAGTCTTTGTCCAAGATGGTGGCAACACTGAAGCAGTCGCGAGCGATTGCTGTAGATCTCGAGCATCACGACTATCGCTCATTCCATGGCTTTGTTTGCCTGATGCAAGTATCGAACCGCGACACTGACTGGATTGTGGATACACTGGTCCTGCGAGACGAGCTGGAGGTTCTGAACGAGGTATTTTGCGATCCGGCCATTCTAAAAGTATTCCACGGTGCCTTTATGGACATTGCATGGCTCCAGCGCGACTTCGGCCTTTACGTGGTGAGCTTGTTCGACACATATCACGCAGCAAGGGCTCTCGGATTGAAGGGTCACGGACTGGCCTTCTTGCTAGAGAATTACGCCAAGTTCATCACGTCCAAGAAATATCAGCTCGCTGACTGGCGGATTCGGCCCCTGGGGAAAGAAATGCTGGCGTATGCTCGGGCCGACACTCACTTTTTGCTCTATATCTATGACCAGCTTCGCAATGAGCTATTGGCCAGAGAGAAGATGGAGGAAGTCTTGCAGAACAGTCGCAATACGGCTGCAAAGCGGTACGAGATTCCTGGATATGACCCAGCGGAGACTAACAACAATGGTCTTGGACTTGGTAAAGACGGGTGGCAAAATCTTGTTTATCGCTACAATCTCAACAGCCGACAGGCAGTTGTTTTGCGCGATGTTTATCTTTGGCGAGATAAAACAGCTCGTCGTGAAGATGAGTCTCCTCGTTTCATTATGCCCAATCATTTCCTTGTGTCACTCAGTGTGCACATGCCGACGGATCCTCCGGGTGTTCTCGGAGTGGCCAGCCAAGTCCCGCCCTTTGTGCGATTCAATGCAACAGAGATAGCCAACATTATAACCACTGCCAAAGCCTCTGGTGGGGATATATCTTCCTTCGGCACACCATCAGGTGCTGCAACTCCGATACACCGGGATATAACACCACAAATACTTGAAGAAGAAGAACTCCAGGAGGCCGAGCGGATATTTCACGCGGCCCTGCGAAGGCAACAAGCAGTTTTTGGCATCAAGTCAGGCCGGTCCACGCCGTTGAAACTGGCAACAGGCGACGCTTCGTTATTGGTCAAGTCAGAATTATTTGGCGCAGGCCTAGATGAGGTCTTCCCTTTCGGTCCAGAGGAGCTTGAGAAACGCAAAGCTGTGATGGCAGATGCTCTCACTCTTGTCGTCTCCCTACCTCCAATGTCTGACATTGAGAGCGAGGCCGCTTCGGAAAGCGAGAATGAGGACGACGAGAATGAGGCATCGTCAAGGGCGCCGCTTATTACAGACGAGGTGCCACAAGATGACTCTCCGTTCGGATCAGATGTCATCACACTGAAAAATGCGGTCGGAATCAAGCGCAAAGCGCCGCCATCGCCAGATAAGGCATCAGCACCGCGGAAGTCGAAGAAAAAGGCAAAGAAGGCCAAGCCGGTCTCAAATGAAGACGAACTTCCATTCGACTACAGCGCAGCACCTTCGGTGTTCAATGCGAAAGAAACACAGCCTCGCGACAAGAGGGAGAAGAAAAAGTCCTTCAATCCGTACGGAGCCGACGACGGCATTCAAGGGGCCAAAAAACGCGCAACCCCAGGTGCGGGAAGGTCAGCTACGTTCAAAAAGAAGCGATAGTAAAACTGTATAATAGGACCATACGTGCATATATATTACAAGGAATAAATAATCGCCTGTGCTAGGCTGTCGACATTGTCGTCTGCGTGCCCGAACCCGTGCGTGAGGTATCAGAACCACCAGGCAAAAGTTCGGGGTCAGCGTCTGGAACGCCCACAACACCCCACGGCAGGGAGGTTACCTCTTCCAGACGGTCCAAAATTTGATGCAACGGAGTGTACAGACCAAACTGGTTCTGTTCACCGTCGTAGGAATGTAGCATTCCTACGACACCCAAACTTCGCTCTGTATAGTGCGGCTGGTCTATGTCGTCCTCTGTCTTCTGCAGAACCCAAGCTCCTGAATCGCCGCCAGTGGCAAACATAGGAGATCCGCCAGAATTAACGACAAACTCAGACGTCTTGATGGAACCGTCGCCCCAGTAAACGAGCTTCGGTCCGTTCAGTTGGCCGCGCGTGTGCTTCGACGTGCTGCCATATTTGAAAACGTTCATGCCTGGAATCAGTTTCTTGACAACCCGTCGCACTTGTAGATTGCCAAACATCAGTCCCGGGTCGTATTCGGTGAATGCCACATCGTCACCCAGATTGTTCCGACAAGTAATATCCGGGTTGCAACGAATGACGGCCACATCAGATATGCGATCATTGATGACGGCTCGCTCGCCCCATATGACCTGCCCAAACGAAGTCTTTGGCTTGTTGCGCATGCCTGCCGGCGTGTCACGGGGCGGGTACTGCTGGTCGAGCTGTGCTACAGCCTGTTGATAACAGGCCCGCTCCAGACTGTTTGGAGGGTACTTCGTCTTCTCCTTTTGGAGCACAGCTTTGTACATGTTGATAAGAACTGGCGATGGCACGGACACATGGGGATAGCCACCGCCGCTTTCGTTAAGACAGACGTGTGCACATGTCAACGCAAAGGTGCTCCGAGCGTATTCACCGAATTCAGGGTGGTCGGGGCTCACTTTTGGATAAACGTAGCCTCCGAGCGTCCCACTGATGCTCACAGCGTTGTCTGCTGCCAACGAGACCGACATTGGCGGAGCCAACTCGTTCGTTGGTACACGAAATGGTGGCTTGAACATGGGAGCGGGGCTGCACCCGCAGCTGGGCCAGCACTGGGACCAGCACTGGCGTTCCCGAGCTGCTGACCCAGCGATGCCACCGCTGCGCACATCTTGATCTCGTTCTTTTGGCAAAAGAAGTGCACGTCCGGTGCAATGACGCTCAGTCGACTCACGTCCTGGTAGTGGGACCGATCAGGGCGAGGCACGCCAAAGACGAGGGTGAACACGGCGAAATCAGGGCTTAGACCGCGGAGTACAGGGGCTATGAATGCGCCTTCCTGGTCAGCCAACATATGCCCGGCTTTCTCCTGAGCGCAGAGCTGCTCTAACCAGTCTGTAACGAAGCGCTGGCACGGCAGCTCGGGAACAGCTCCAACGGCAAAGTTCCGGAGCTGTGGCGTCACGCCAAGGGGAGAGTGTGGCAAGGGACTCGCGACGAGCCCGAGGCGCGAACCAAGGTCTGCAAGTCCGCTGTGCAGGGCTGCTCGTTCGCGCTGGTAAGGGTTGCCACGAAGCAGGTTGTCGGACAGATGCAACGTTGCCTTTATGATGCGACTGAGAGCCGGGTGCGAATGAATCGTGACATGACCAGGCTCTGGGGGTGTTTGTAGACAAGGCGCGAGGACTGTCGCTTTGAGCAGGTTTGCTGCCGCCACCGCGCCGCGCTGCTTGTCCAGCCGCTCCGAGTCCACCTGATCGAGAAGTATGAACATGTCGTTGGCCAGCTTTGCCAGCTCTTCGCCCAGCGGGAGCTGGGAGAGCACAGGGGGTGGCGGCGGCGCGCGAGTGCGAGAAACGCTGCCGATGGCCTGGCCTGTGGGGCTTGTCACCGCGAAGCCCGAGGGCATGGCTCGGAAGCCTGCACCGACCTGCGGGAACGGGACCGGTGGGCGGGTGGCCAGCTGCGCTGGAGGGCGTCGGGACGTCGTAGCGGCCATAGAGCCCTCCTCGGGCACGGCAGCGTACATTTCGGTCTGGCTGATCACGGCAAGCGGACGGCCGCTCTGGACGGACGCATTGGAGGCGAGGCTGCGGGCGCTGATGCTGGCAGCCGAGCTCTGGCCGGCCTCGCCGACCTCGCTAATACCGCCAAGATGGTATTTGCCGTGTCCGTAGCCGCTTGCGTATGTGCTGGGCTGGCTGCCAAGTGTGCTGATGGTGTGGGGCCGGCTGAACAGACTGCTTTGGTACGAGCTTGGGTATGAGCTGACGCTCGGGGAGTAGGAGCGGGTGGCGGGCGGCGGCGGGCTGTGTGGTGGCTCCGACGGGCCGGCGTCGGCGTCGCTGGGGCGTGGGTCATAGGGCTCGGGCGGTGGTGGCGACGACGATGACAGCTGCTGTTCGGGCTCAGGCTCGAGCTCGGTGGCGGGAGACTGGGCCCGGGACGGGGCCGGCGGTTGCGCCGACGCCGTGGCAGAGGCCGTGGCCGGGGCCGTGGCCACGGGCGTGTCCTGGTCGTCGCGCCTCGCCACCTTCTTCCACCACGACTTGTAGGGCCTCATGCTGGTCGTGCGACCGACGGATCCCAGTTGCTGAGAGGACGGGGGCGGAACCTAAACCGACGAGGGCATCACCCGAGTACGACCCCAGTTCCTTGTCGTTTGTGTCCGTCCACGGGTTTGTCAATGCGCTTGGTGCCGTACGGCAGTTAGCCTGCAGATCTCCAGAGACAGCGCACGACATCCGGCGGACGGAAAGCGAGGCGGACGGGGCCGGACGGGCCGGCCGGGCGCGATGACTCGCTTGGACAGGCGCCTGTGCGCACCGCGCCTCGCCGTGGGCCGCCTCGCTTCTGTTTTCTGCGCAAAACCCCGCGCACACCCCGTCGGAGCTCCGAACCACCCTGCACGGCCCCGCGCCAGGACGCCGTTCAGCCGCCTGCGCACGCGGCGAGGCATCTACTGCCTGCTGGGTGTCCCCATCGGGTGCCGGCGGCCTGCTGCGCCGTCCAGCGTAGCGCTATGGCCCCAGGCCGTTCCGGCCCTCTGCAGCGCCAGGACCGCCTGATGCTACGCCTAGACCGCCCTATAGGGCCCCGTAGGCCCGGCACTAGGCCGAAACCCGCTGCAAGGGCCCTTGGTCCACACACCCTACCCAGACCCCTCTCTCGCCCCTGCGTCGGGCCCGCACGCGCGGACGCAGGGCGGCCTGGGCCTGTCGCCGAGCCGGCCAGACGGTCCGTTCCGTCTGCACGTCTTTGCCATTCTGCTTGCTCTCACGTGCGGCCTCGTGCCAACCGTTCTGCTCTGTCTCACTTTCTGCTAGCCCTCTGCTCGTGTCAGCCGGCTCGTGCCAACCGCTCTATCGACTTTCACTTGGTGCCAGCCTTCGCTCGTGGCCCGCCCGTGCCACCCACCCGCTCCTCTGCCCACAAATCGCAACCGCTCTACACAACACTCGTACATTACTATGCCAGGCTCGCCACCCGCGGCCATACCCGCTTGTACAGCGCCATGGCCACCGTGTCCTGCTGGTTGATCTTGCCGTCGAACGTCGCCTTGAAGTAGCCGTGCGTGCCCAGACTCTCCTTGATGTAGCCCGCCCGCCCCATCTTCGTGAACAGCGGGACGGCCTTGAACCACGCCACGTCCTCCGGACTGAAAAACATGTAGCGGATCGTAACCAGCCGCTTGTGAATCTTGAACGGATGGCCTGTAAGCACCACCCTCTTGGCCAGGATCCGGCTGTGGTCTGCGCCCAGCACCGTCCCCGTCGCCACAATGTCGAGCCGGTCGTCGCGCTCCTTGAAAAACACCGCTGGTACAGCCCCAAACAGCACGGGTGCAATGACTGTTGCGGTGCTGACCCGGCCCTTGTGCAGGAACCGCTCAAACTTGTGCACGTTGTTGCTCGTGTTGCCGCCGCCCGAAAAGAGCGGGTTTATCCTCAGCCGGCGGGGCCCTACCTGCACCAGCAGCGACTCCTTCGATCGCACAGGCTCGTCATAGTCGCTGTTCGGTAGAACGCTGAAGTTCATCACCGCCAGCTGGTGCTCGTGCTCTAGGAGAGCGTACAGCACTAATGGTGCCTCTCGATGTGCACTGTAGTGCGCAAACACCGTTTGAGGCGCCCGCAGGTACACCACGACCCGCTCCCCGGCTGCCACCTGGGCCTCCGTCAGTGCCTGCTTCAGGATGCGGTTCCTGGTGGCACTAAAGTTCCCAAACCGTAGCAGCCGTTGCCACTCTGTGGGCGCCCTTGGGTCTGCCTCATCTACTTCCCACTCACACGATCGCAGGTTCTTGAGACCCCGATACCGGTGGAACCGTTCTTTTGCTGACATGGACGGGGGGATCTCCACCTCGTCTGGGAACTCGAGGTCATCGCGCTCCCGCAGACGATACTCCTTGAGCTGGCGCTCTTCTTCGTCATCTGGGAGGTCCACAAACATCTCGCTTTGCATGTCATCGCCGCCCTCCGTAGGGGCATACTCGCTGGCGCCTCTTCTGCTGACTCCAAAGCCGTCCTCCTGGTCTTCCATCGCCTCATCGGCACTTTTATCGTCATTCTCGGCACTTTCATCCTCAGAAAGCAGTTCATCGTCCACCAGCCACCGTGCCTGGTACGCTGACATGCCCTCTGGGATGCGCCGTGCTCGTCGCGCCTGCTGGTTCTCTTCTTTTGTGACTTCATCGGGGTGGTAGTGGTGTCCATCGAGGCGTACACCAACGCGTGTCACCTCGCCTCCATTCTCCTCGTCGTCCATGTCCATGTCTGCGTCCTCCTGTGGTGCCAACTCCTCGAGGCTTTCCTGCTCCGCCGTCGGTAGCACTGGGCCCTCACTATCCCCAGATACGCCAGCACCGTGGCCGTTGCTCGGCAATTGATCCCTCTCAATGCGATCAATCTGGTAGTCGTCGAAGCCGGGAATGTGGATCAGCCGGTCCGCGCAGAGGCCGCGGCCCCGAACTGTGCCGCGCACAGCCAGGACACCGCCAAAAGGGTTCGCGGCGGGCGTCCATTCCACATCGTCAGCGAGCACGTAGCTCCGGCTGTCGCGCCAATTGACGCCCTTTGGAAACTTTTGACACAAAGTGCGCAGCATGTTCAACGCTTCTTGAGGGAACTCCGAGGCGAACAACTTCTCCGCCGCGGGAAAGAAATGCGTGAAGAACTGGAATAGACTGTCCCTGATTTCGCTCTGGAGCTTTGCCCCTTCCACTTCGGCCTTGAGATTTGTGACCACTGGCAGCGCTGTGCTCACGCCTTGGCTTTCGACAGCCCGAATCACCATCTGTCCAAACTCATCCACCTCCTCGGCTGCGCTCATTGCGAAGACCACAAAGTCGGCCACTTTTGCTGCATCTAGAATGGCTAGAAAGTCTCGCGCTGGTGGAATGATGTACCGCAACTTCTGTTTGAACCGAGGCACGGTCACGGTGCACTGTCCTGGAGACGGCACATCGGCAGACACCTGTCCCTTACCCGATTCTACCTCCATGCCTGATGCTGACTCGCCCCCGTGGACAGAGATGGTCCCCTCGTTGTCGACAGCTTCTCGCAGAGCGTTGACGACCGACGCTGGCGCAACATCCCGACACAGTGGGATGATGGTGACTATCCGTGCTGCACCATGGCGTCCGTCAAACAGCTTGGAGCGGTTCGCCACTTGCAGAAGCTTGTTTGCCTTGATCTGATTCGCGGTATTGCGACGCTCACGCTTGTTTGCCACATGTGCCTTCGCGCCGGCGCCGTCTCCCTTCTCGACCTTGCCCTTGTTTTGGGCCCTGATCGAGCCCTTGGTCGCATGCCGCGACTTGAAAGGCTTCTTTGCTTTCTTGAGCGTAGGACGATGCGAATGGCCCATCTCGCAGCGTCTCTCGTCGGCGTCAGAGTGGCACTTGCTGACGGCCCGGGCCACTTTTTTCTGAGCCGCATCCAATTTTTTTCAACATTGCTTTTTGCCGGGACTCTCACGTGATCTGCAAGATGAGGTTTACATCAGAATCGCTGGAAGCCTCGAAAACAGAAAAGCAGTCACAGCCTTCCTCGCACCGCGAGTCGCCGCATGCCGTCGACTGGAAAATCGCCCATCGATACCATCGCCAGCTGAAGTGTACGAACGCCACACACACGCAACCAACGAACAAGTGAGTGAAGGGAAGCCATGTCGCGCGGCCACGGCTACCGCGGGTGGACGGCAGTCTCTGGACGAGCGTGTCGGTAGCCAGGAGCCAGGACGGGCGCTGCTGCACCACGGAACGGAGCGCGCTGCCACTGTCCGGCGTCGCTGAGCGGAGGTCACTGGGCCTCTCGGAGACACGGCTCGGTGCACCAATGGGACGCCAGTTGACGGCTGGCTGTGGCCGGTTTGCACGGGCTAGACGTGGTCGAACACGGTCAAAGTGCCGGACGAGCCCTGCGACTTCCAAACGCAACCAAACGACCGAACGCTAACACAGGATGGCTCACGAGAACGTCTGGTACTCCCACCCCCGCACCTACGGCAAGGGCTCGCGCGCCTGCCGCATCACCAACTCGAGAAACGCCGTCATCCGCAAGTACGGCCTCATGCTCTGCAGACAGTCGTTCCGTGAGAAGGCTGCTGACATTGGCTTCACCAAGTACCGTTAAGGCATGCCGTGTAATGATAGCTAACGTATCTGTAATAAAAGGGTCATAGAGCCTGTGTTGGTGACTGTGGCGATGGGCTGGGCCCCGGGCTAGGGCTGGCCAAGTGCGGCAACTGAGCGCTCGGGGTTAGGGCTGCCGATGAGCACCAGGGCTAGGGTGAAGGACACAGGGCTAGGGCTGTTATCGTCCCAAAACGGCTAATCTGCATCATCGCTCGCCTGACAAAAGGATTTCGAAGCCATCAGAAGGCCAGTGCACGGTTCATCGACACAGTGATTCAGGATGTCCAGCAGCACAGGGTTTACGTGCAACACATGCGGTCTGACGTTCCCGACCGCCGAGCTCCAGCGGGTCCATATGAAGACCGACTGGCACCGCTATAACCTCAAGAGACGGGTGGCGAATCTGCCCCCGATCTCGTCAGATGTCTTCGCGGACAAGGTGCTGCAACAGCAGGAGCAGGAGCGGCTGAACGCCGAGCGCGGCGGCAGCCGGGGCTCGGGCAACAGGCAGATCACCAAGAAGGACCGGAGGCGAGAGGAGAAGCTCCACAAGCGGATGGCCATGAACCGGCTTGCTGAGGCGCGTGGTCAGGCTGCCCAGCGCAGGACCATGGTGGACCCGGCAGATCATACGCCGGACGCGGACGGTCGCTCGCCGCGGGACTCTTCGCCGGCGCCGAGCGTCGACTCCAATGCGTTTTCACTCGGGGACCCTGTGTCAGAGCGGACCTATGCGCCAAGCGTCGACACAGATGCGAGCCTCGCGGACGGCGTGCGGCACATGGACCTGGGGTCAGCCGCGGGTGGGCCGGGCTTCGACGCAGGTGTGGGCAGCGACGCGGACGCAGAGGAGGCCGAGTATCAGCGGCGGCTGGCACAGCAGGTCGAGATCCCGCCTAATGTGTGTTTGATGACGGGCAAGGAGTTCCCGTCGGTTGAGGCAAACGTGCAGCAGATGGGCAAGAATTACGGCCTGTTTGTGCCAGAGCAGGAGTATCTGGTTGACTTGGCGGGGCTGATTGGGTATCTGGGCGAGAAGGTCGGCCTGGGCAACATGTGCCTGGCGTGTAGCTTCCAGGGGCGGTCGCTCGAGGCGGTGCGGGCACACATGCTGGCCAAGTCGCACCTGCGGATTCCGTACCACACGGAGGACGAGAAGCTCGAGATCTCGCAGTTTTACGACTTTTCGTCGACGTGGGAGGACGTGGCGACGTCAGACAACGACGGGGAGTGGGAGGACGTGTCTGACGAGGAGGGAGGCGGCGGGCAGGTGCTGCGGCAGGAGGATGCGTACGACGGCGCGGCGTACATTGACGAGAGCGGCGTCGAGCTGGCGCTGCCGTCGGGGGCGCGGGTCGGCCACCGGGCGATGGCCCGCTACTACCGGCAGAACCTGCGGCCGGACGAGCCGGCGCGGGAGGGTGCGAGCACGGTGATGGCGGTGGACGTGCGCCACGGGGGGCTGCTGCGTGCGCGGGAGCCTAAAGCGGTGCACAAGGGGCGCAAGCTCGCGTGGAAGGAGGAGAAACGAGCCGAGCAGCAGTGGCGACGCAAGGAGGCGCGGTTCATCAACAACCAGCCTCACTTTCGCGACCAGCTCCTGCAGTGATTCAGACGACCGCGTCTGTGGTATTCATAGAAATAGATGGCTATGCCTTCCGTTGGGGCGGGCCCCCTTGTCTGAGACCTTGGCGATGGGTCGCAGACACTTGCGAGAAGCGACACTTGTCTCGTCTAGTGCAGGCCGGACGGGTTGGCGGTCCCGCTAGCCCCCCTGGCCAAGCCTAGACTCCAACAGGGTACGCAACCCCCGTGTCGTTGACGCAAGCGTGCAGGCCCACTCGAGTTGAGCCAGACACACTTGGCGTCGTGGCCGAGCCCGTCAGCGAGCCCAGCGGGCCCACCAGGAACGGGGCCCGCCAGGGCCGCCAGCCAAAGGGCCGGCCAAAGGCTGACGAGCCGTCCGGCCGGCACAGACCAAGGCACACCGGAACGCTGGCCTCCCACGGCCTGCCTCGTAAGGTTATTTTAGACATCGACGTAAGATCCGTAGTGTCGCACGATTCAGGGCCCCCCCGTCATCACCCCGTGAACGCACGGTGTCTATGCAACGAAAAATCGCACATTACGTCCGCCAACGTCCGCGCAACGCTCTCGACAGACAGGCTGTTCCCCGTGGCCCGTCCGCTCGCCTGCTCTCCTGTCCGACAGCCACGTCCACCCTCCGACAACGCTCCGGCGAAATACGGACCCGCCACGATCACGACACCACACACCAGCCATGAGTAGCCCGTCCGCCAAAAGCCAGTACACGTGGATCACCATATACTTCTTCTTCAACCTCGCACTAACCATCTTCAACAAGGCCGTGCTCGGCAGCTTCCCCTACCCATATGTGCTGACCGGCGTGCACGCCCTCTGTGGCACCCTCGGGTGCGCCGCCCTCTACCTCAAGGGCTCCTTCAAGCTCAGCCGTCTCACCGACTCGGAGAACCTCACCCTGCTCTTCTTCAGCTTCCTCTACACCATCAACATCGCCATCAGCAATGTCAGCCTCCAGCTCGTCACGGTCCCGTTCCACCAGGTCGTGCGAGCCACCACCCCCATCTTCACCGTCGCCATCAACGTGCTCATGATGCACACCCGCTACAGCACCATGACTTACCTCAGCCTCGTGCTGGTGGTCGCCGGCGTCGGCTTTGCCACCGCCGGCGACTACTACTTCACCGCCCTCGGCTTCCTGCTCACCGTCCTCGGCGCGTTCCTGGCCGCCGTCAAGACCATCGTCACCAACCGGATACAGACGGGCCGCCTCCGGCTCAGCCCGCTCGAGCTGCTGTTCCGCATGTCGCCGCTTGCGTTTGTCCAGACGCTCGTGTATGCCTACTTCACGGGCGAGCTCGCGGCGCTCTACGGCTCCATCCAGCAGTACCGCGGCGCGGTAGACGACGACACAGGCACGACGCTCGGGCTCGTGTTTGCGTCGCGTCTCAGCGGCGTGCTCAGCAAGATGGGCGCGGGCGGCGCCCAGCCCGAGCTCGTGACGCTGGACGAGAGCATCGCCATGAAGCTGCTGCTCAACGGCATCATCGCGTTCGGGCTCAACGTGGTGTCGTTTACGGCCAACAAGAAGACGTCGGCGCTGACCATGACGGTGGCGGCCAACGTCAAGCAGATCCTCACTATCGTGCTCGCAATCATGTTTTTCAACCTCACGGTCACGGCCACGAACGGGCTCGGCATTCTGCTCACGCTCGCGGGCGGCGCCTGGTACGCCAAGGTGGAGCTGGAGCAAAAGCTCGCCCGGCAAAGCGCGCAGCAGGCGCCGGTGCTGCCCACGACCGAGACCGGCGAGTCTGCATTTGACGAGAAGAAATAGCCCTCTGTGCTCTGTACCATAACGAATTGCATGCTACAAACTAATCGCGCGTGCGCGAGAAGGCGGCGCTGGGGTTCCCCTCCACTGTGGGGACGACGCGTTTTGTGTGGTGCTTCTCGTCTGGCCCCGCCCCTGGCTGCGATGCCGTACTTAAGGCCGTGCTGCGGACAACGGAGAAAAAAAAGAGACGATCGGCGTCCACCGTTGCGCACACATCCAACACCAACAGCATGTCGCTGCTCTCCAGGCTACACGAACGTGAGTGTGCCGGCACGCCGGCCGGCCCGTCTGCCGTCGCACCCGGCCACTAGGCTACCAGGCCCGGCCTCCCTGGTCGCCTTGGCCTGGCCTCGGCCGTGGTTGCGCCGATCATCGAACGATCGGGGTCAACATAAACAGAGCAAACCAAACAGACACCAAGGGGCCTAGAACCACAGGCCGACCAGTCGGCCGGGCCCAGACCGGAGGTGGCAAGCAATTAGGCCCAGACGGACCGGTGCCAGCAGTCGCCCCGCTAGAACCGAAGGCTTTGCGACCGGTCTTTGCGACTGGTCTTTGCGACTGGTCTCCGCCTGCCCGGTTCGGCAAAACCCTAACCCTCGAGGCCTGGTTTTGCGTGCATATCCGCTTTCGTGCATACGCGGGCCGGAGGCATTTTGCACTTGCCTGTTTGGGCAGGCGGCCTGCCCTATAGGGCAATCGCTGACACAGAGTGGCAATACCGCAAGGCCATGGCCTTCACTCGGCGGCGCAAGACGCCCGAGAGCGAGGCGGTCGTGCAGGCTCCTTCGTCGCCGACCGACTCGTACACGTACCGGTCCGGCTCCAAGCAGGTGCTCGTTACCCGCAAAATGTCGGCCCTGAGCCGGTCGCGCTCTGCCCGCGCGCCGAAACGCCTCTCGGCCATCCCGGGCGTTTAGCGCCACCGCCGTCCAGACGCTGTCAGCCGATGACTGTCTGGCCACAGCCCTTAGCATTCTCAGCATAATACTAATATAATACATTTACTTGCGTTGCTGTCGTTGCCACCTGCGAGCGCCGTGACGTCGCCACCGTATCCAAACACACCACCCTACTTGCGCCGCTTTTTGTCGTCTCCGAACCCCTTCAGCCCTGCAAACGGGCCCCGCGTCGGGAACCCGCGGCGCGGCTTCTCCTCTACCGCCGCCACAGTGGCCGTCGGCTGCGTCACGAGGTTGTTCGTGTTGGTGCCCAGCACCGGCGATGCCGTCTTGTCCTTGATAAGGCCCGTCATGGGGTGCTGGACGTCGATAAGCCGCGGCCCGCCGCCCTCGTGCCGCCGCGACTCCTCGTGCCGTTGCTGCACGGTGCGAAACTTGTCGAGCAGCTCGTTCCACTTGATGGGGTCGTAACTGCCGCCGGTCGGGGTCCCGGCGTACAGCCGCTGGGGCGTCGTGCCCGACGAAGCGGGCTTCGCTGTGCCGGAGCTTACGGAGTATGAGCGCGGCACGTGGAGGTATCCCACCGCCGAGACGGCGCTCAGCCGGTTGCGTAGCGTGGTGAACGCTGTGGTCTGTGGCAGAAGCATGAGAATGCCGTAGAGGCACTTGTACAGGAACGGGTGTTTCTCTGGCTCGAGGAGCTGGAGTCTCAAATGCGTAAACACTGGGCTCTCGATGAGCTGCACGAGCTTGTCAATCTGAACAAGATGCGTCACCGTCATGTCAAACTCGCTCATGATTTGAATCACCGAAAAGGCATGCTCGTACGCCTGTGCCAGCATGCACAGACTGAGCGCGGCGGGTCCGTTGTGGCACCACGATTTGAACAGGCTCACAAAGAAGCTCACGCCTTCTTTGGTGTCAAGCGCCCGAAGCCGCTTTCTCAGCTGTGACAGCTCCGGAGCGGTAATGAGGTTCATGTTGAGATTTTGCACCATGATTGACGCGAAATCCATGTCCTCGTCCCGCTCCAGAATGTGCGCCAGCGCGCGGTATATGCGCTCAGGGCTCAGACTTACGCACAGTTGCCGAATGATGAGGTTGCCACGGGTCTCCAGCAAACGGCGGTCTGTCGAGAATAGGGTGAGTAGGTTGACCATGAACGACGAAAAGTAGTCGTCGTCAGAGTTGAAGGCTATTTGAGCCAGGAGCTGAAGGTCGCGCGTGATCACCTGTTCACTTGGATCAGATAGCGTCTTCAGCAGTGCTGGGAAAATGCCGTCGTTGAACGCCAACATCTTTCGCGGTGTCTTGCGGTGCAACATAATGAGCCAGTCCAACGCCGCAACTCGTGTCTCCTCTTTTTCGTTGAGAAAGTGCAGTGTCAGGGCGTTCACCATGCCTGAGTAGTCCAGCTTTTGACTGTCAAAGTGCCTGCCCTCACTGCCATCCTTCACCTCACCATTGTCATGGTCTCCACCAGTGCCGCCACCCTCAGGCAGCGACATGATAAGCGCGAGGAGGTTGTTATTGACGCGCTCGGCTGCTTTGCGTAGTTCTGCACCTTCGCAAGCAATGCTGGGGAGGAGGACGGAAAGAAACCTTGGGCCATATTGGAGCAGAGAACTCGGGCTTATGTCGAGAAGGTTTTCTATCCATGACAGCACAGTTAATTGAATTTCCTCTTCGCTCGAGTCGAGATGTGAGATAAGGATTTCAATGATCTTGTCAAAGTCAATGTGTACATCCTGGCCTGGTATGTAAAGCCCATCTTCGTCTTCGTCTTCTTCTTCGTCGCTGTCGTTCTCGGGCTGCTCCTCGGGCACTGGTGTTGACGTCCCAGATATCTTGTCCCGGTTGATCACAGAGTCGTCTGGTGTGGGAGAGCTGCCGTTCTGCTCTGCATTGTCATCTGTCTTCGAACCACGCCGCCGCCGTCTGCCGCTACGCCCTGAACCGTTTGTAGCCAAAGCCCGCTTGAGCTCGGATATTCGTCTGATCTCCTGCAAGAAAGCCTGGAGGACAGAGTGAGTAGCGGTGCGCACGTCCAACGACGGGTCGCTCAGGAAGTTGATGAGGCCACCAAGAAACGCAGGAAGGTATGCGACAAGCTCGAGGTCCGGAATGGCGTCAAGCAGAGTGATCCAAGACACCAAGAACATCCTCGTGAACGGATTGATGACATATATCCGCTCCTGAAGCAGCGGTATGAACTTGGGAAGTGAGAATGCGGTCTCCTCCTGGGGTGGTTCGTTCGCTAGAACTGGCTTTGCAGCGTCTACACCACTATTTACCTCCTCATTCGCTGCGACTTCTCCGTTTGGTGCGTCACCGGTGGCAGCAGCGGGGCTGTCCCCTGGTAGGCTCACGGGAGATGGGTATTCAGGGCGAGACTGGTTGATGACAGAAACGTAGGTGGCGGCCTTCTCAGCCACTATGTCTTTGATGAGACGGTCAAGCAGGTCTGCGCCGTTCTTGACCGACGCCTCCGAGTCGGCAGCGAGCTTGCAAAGTGCGTCAAACACCTCATTGAAGTAGATGAGGACCTCGCCCTTGGCGACCTTTGCAATGTTGTACATCGATTCGCAGGCGTAGTAGCGAACGCGGGCGTCCTGGTCTCCGAAGCATGCCAGCACTGGTTGTATGATGTCTTCGAGATACACGGCTACCTCTGCCTGACCGAGGGCAATAGCGGCTGCGGCGAGTCCAATGAGCCCGCCATTGCGGGCATTTGGGTGGTGGACGGCGTAGGCAAAGTCCCGGCACAGTTGGTCGATGATAGCTCTGATCCGTGCGCCGTCGTTCTCGGCCAAACACTGTCGGACTACCCGCTCCAGCTCCAGCGCAGCGGCCTTCCGCTTCTCGTAGAGCCTGTCGCTCAGGCCGCGCTGAATGTCCTTGTCCATGGGGTCGTGGCAGGTTCGGGCTCCCCTAGTCACAACGGACTGCGACGTGCGCCTCGACGCAATTTCACGGTCCGCCACGAATGTGCCCCGGATGGCCTATCGAGAGGTGCAGGGCGAACGGGTCTAATCCGTTCCGTTTGCTCCGGAAAGCACGCATGCACCTTGCATCCGTGCCGTTCGCTACGAATCTGTCTCGCATTGGTACACCAGCACATCATCTGCACATAACTGCATTAATCCGTTCCGGATCTATGGTACATCTATTGGAGCGCACAGTCGTCGTCGAGTCCAGGCACCTGAGGGTTGCCCTGAGCGTCCATCTCTAGCCCTGGGATGCCGCCCTCCGCGAGGTCGCCCATGAGCTCTGTGGGAGGCGCACCCGAGTTCTGCATCTGCTCCATGCGCTGGGCGATGTATTCGCGATGCGGCTTGGACTCGTCGCTGTAACTGGGCTCCTCAAACTTGGCCACAATCTCCGCCACGATCCTCGCTTGACCCTTGTAGCGGTCATACTCAGCTTGCGGGAGAGTGTCTTTGTTCTTCTCCAGCCACGCTGGATACTTGTCGTGCATCTCCTTCATCGGCTCGTAGAGGATCTCCTTGGAGGACAGCTGGCCCAACATCTCTACAAGCAGCTTGGACATGTCCAGCTTGCCGTCTCCGTCGGCGCCCTCTCCTCCTGCCGCCGCCTCCAGCTGGCGCAGCATGTCAGCCAAAAAGTCTGAATCCCCTCCAGCGTCTGCAGCGGCCCGCTCGTCCAGATCAGCGCTCGTCTCCCGCAGCCTGTTCATGGTCTGGCTGATTGTGTCCTGGAAGCTGCCGCCAGTCTGGGGTCCTGAGGACCCTGACGCCGTCGCGCCTGCCGGAGCAGCCCCGGCGGCACCTGCACCGACGCCCGTGGCGCCCGCCATCTCCTCGAGGAGCGACTCGAGCTGTTTCCGTGCTTCCGGGCTCTCGTCGAGCTCCTTGAGGAGATCGTCCATGCCGAGCTGGAGCTTTTTAGCGAACTCCTCGTCGAGCTCAGGGATGCTGAGGTCGTCTTTCTCCGCAGCTGTCTCTGGCTTGGGCCCAGGAGCGGCCCCAGCGCCTGGAGCAGCCGCCTCTGAGCCCTCTGCTGCCGCCGAAGGGGCCGCCGACGCCGTGTCGCCGGCCGGAGGCTCGCCGCCGGGCGGCTGGCTCAGTACCTTGTCCTGGAACTCGTCAAGGAAGTCTGCGTCAGCGGTTGCAAGGCGACCTGCCTCTCCGGCAAGCAGATCGTACCATCCAGATCGTCCAGGTCCTCTTCCTCTGGCTTGCCGCTCATATTGTCCTGGATCCCGGGGTCTGTGGTACGGCCAACGGAGGTTCCTCGGCAAACACGGTCGCCGTGGCGATGGCCTACCCGGCCGTGGGGTACCTGAACGTGATTCCAAAATAAACATCGGGCGGCGCGCCGTTGCCGCGGCGACCATATTTTTACCCGCCCTGGCGCTGCGATGCCAAAATAAACCGCACTCACGGTTGCCATGCCAAAGCGCGACGACGACTTCGACGACCAGGGCGTTCGACGGCGAGAGGAGACTCCAGGCACACGACGGGCGCAATGTCGCTCTGCACAAACAGGATCCTCGAAGAGCGGTAGGTGTCGGGCGCCTTTCCCGGTCCTCCGTGGCCACGATCGCTGACGCAGGAAGCAGTGGCGCAAAGACCACCCGTTCGGCTTCTTCATCAAGCCGCAAAAGCGGCCAGATGGGTCGCAAGACCTGATGAACTGGAGCGTCGGCATCCCAGGCAAGGCCGGCACGCCGTGGGAGGGCGCCACATACCCGCTGACAATGCATTTCACAGACGAATATCCGACAAAGCCACCAAAGCTCAAGTTCCCGGCTAACTTTTGGCACCCCAACGTCTATCCCTCGGGCACGGTGTGTCTCAGCATTCTCAACGAAGAGGAGGATTGGCGGCCGTCCATCTCGTTCAAGCAGATAGTTCTTGGCATCCAGGAGCTGCTCGACAACCCAAATCCTGCCTCACCCGCCCAGTCGGACGCTTTCTACGCGTTCAAACGCGACAAAACGCTCTACGAAAAGAAGGTCCGCGAGCAGGCACGAAAATATCCGTCCAAGTGAGCTTTGGGCAGCCCCACCTAGAGAAGCGCGCCGTGTGGCAACCTCCGAATTCCGCGAGCGCCATCTGCTGGCTGGGCCCACCTTGCAGACGAGCGTGAGCTTGCACGGCACACGCGACGCAGGCACGCCGCCTCGGATCTCTCAGATAGTATATAATGCGTCGGCCAGAGCGCTGGTCGCTACTTGAGACGCCTCCCGAGGGAGCACGCCTCAAGCAGCGCAACGATCGCCGAATTTTGTGAAACAACACCTGTCTAGTTCGTCCTGGTCCGCACCTATGGTCGTGTCTGTGAGCATTTCGTCACGTTCAAGACAAGATCTCCTACGCTCGAAAGACAACGCCGCCTCCAGTGAGCACTGGCAGTATAGAGTAGCGTAGTTACGTGGCGGTCACCGGATTCAGAGCAGCAACGGGTTCTGTTATCTCCGTATAGTCCTGACGTCTCACTCAGCGCAGACAGGTCTGATCAACGAGCCCTACGCGTGTTTAATCGTCTGCCTTGGGCGTTTTCGGTCACGTCAAGGTCGCAATCACGTCTACAGTTCGTCTCTGCTGCTGCCATTCCCGCGTCTCCAAGGTGCTCTCTACCTGCCGGAGCCGTTGATGCTGTAGGTGCAGTGCGTCCACCATCCAGTGAAAGACAGTTTGGCACGCCAGGCAGATACAAATACCCATTGGCACTAGCCACACACCGCGATGGCGCGGGAGACCCGACTGCTGCCCTCGGGCCATAGCCAGAACGTAGGTGGCCGTTCACTCTTGCGCACTGTCTAACCCAGGAGTTCTACGATGCCCTGGAGAAGTTCGCCGAGCAGGACCACGCCAGCAGGAATATACAAAAGGTAGTCGTACTCTAACCATCCGTACATTGCGCCACCAGCTGACACAGACACTAGAAAAGCTCTTTCTGCGGTCTAATACACTACGGCAAAGGTAAGTCGGGTCGCTGTGCTGTGTTATCACTCCAACTAACTGGCGTAGAACAGAGGCGACACGCTCGGCCCTGCAGCAAACCGTGCCCCGGGCTGCCGGGGCCCTGAACCAGACGCGGGTGTCCGATAGATAGTTCTGTATTAATACCTGTGTTATGACCACGACGGTGGCGGGGGCGGTGGAGGCTTGCTGGGTGGCGCGGGTGGCGGCGCATGAGCCGGCGGCCGTGGCAGACCTGGCGGTGGAGGCGGTGGCTGCCGCAATCCAGGCGGAGGCGGCGGCGCTCGCACCGCTCCAGGCGCCCCGGGGGGTGGTGGCGGCGGACGAACACCTTGTGGCGGCGGTGGTGGCGGCGCCGGTCCCGTGCCACCACCCATTCCCTGTGTAAAGTTCTGCAAAAAAGCATCAGCCTCCGATATCGAACCCGTACTTCCTTTCCCATCCATCGTGCCACCCATTCTTTGCGTCTCTCGCTCAAAGACCACCGAAACCAAATCCTCGCACATCTCCTTGGCACGTTCCACGGATTCCACGTCGCTGCCACAGATCTGGATATACATGGGACATGGCTCTTCCTCGCCCGTGGCCTGCTCCAGAAATCCCGACCCTTGGCCCATTATGTGCACCCGAACGCCCGTTTCAGACGTAATGTGGTTCAGGTTCTGGCCCTCACGCCCGATAATGTGCCGGCGGAGGTAGGTCGCCGTCAGGAACTCGTTGAAGGGGACCTCAATGCGGGCCAGAACCTTGAGCGAGCCGTCGGGACGGTGGCGGACACGCAGGCCACTGGGGGTGACCTCCTCCGCCGACCCATTCGAGACAGGGCCACTGGCCGCAAGGCGATGGCTAGGGGGACTAGCGCTGCCGCCACTGAACCGGCGCCGAGTTCCCAAGCCCACGGTATTTGCCCCAGTTGCACCTTCTTCGCCCGGGGGGTTCGCGCTGCGAATTCGGCGACGCGGTTCCAGCAGATCTGGCAGCTCTTGAGCCATAATGTCATAAATACGGTCCAGTGCCGCCTTCACCTTCTCTTCGCTGTCAGCCTCAATCTCAAGATATAGAGGGGGATCCTTCTCAGTTGCCATGCTTTTGTCTGGATAGTACCGGCCCTTTGTGGTGACGGTCGCACCGGTTGCCTCCTTGATTTCGGCCTGCGCCTGTTCCTTCGTGAGGAGAAACTTGTTGCGGACTTCGTTAATCTCCACGTAGTCGATGAAGCTCTTCTGGTTAAGGTCTCGTTCGTTATCGCAATTAAGCAGACAAATCACTCCACCAACTAAGAACGGCCATGCACCACCACCCACAAAATCAAGAAAGAGC